>JAMKCH010011361.1:0-44325 GCA_023653785.1 Ophioderma brevispina
ACCTTGCCCAAATTCCGAATAATTATCATATAACTCCAATGCAGTGTGGCCAGACGCGTACCCTTTATCAAGCATTCACTGGCTAAGTACTACTATATCCATGGTAGATGTAGGCCTACTTGCGAATTAAAACTGTCACGATCACTCGGCAAGTTAACACTGACAGACAGGTAGAGACCTAAAACAAATGTTTTAACGAAAGAATCCCATAAGAATTATTTTCAATAAACAAAGATACCTGAATATAATATATACATGTATGTATTAGCTAATTTAAACTACCAGCATCACCACACCCCACATTCCAGGGATGGCACTTCAATAAGATTGGAACATAATAACTACGCATAATACATTAAACCTAAACAGCTGGAAAGCGAACAATCAACAGGCAAACACCTTAATATATCAACCTTCCCAATTTAAATGCAAACCATCCGGTTATAACACATTACCTTGCCGACTGGCCGAAACCCATTAATTCCACTGGAGTGGGCGCCTCATCTTTGTTAAACCCATCCGGAAAAGTAGCCTGTTTGTTGAATTGGCCCGCTGACACAATCTCCTCCAGTGCCCGGTTCCCACCGGCTAAGCACAGATCTGTGGCTTTGGTCCAAAACAAAACCCCCTGACCCCAACGCGGTAGGGTTAAACCCAGGCTTGCGGATCGACTGTGTGATTGATATCCTCGAAAAGACCCTGCGCTATCAGGGTTGGGAGCAGTAGAAACAGCCCTAGTACGCTTTAGCCATTCTGAGAACGTTGGTTTTGCTGCGCTCTTGGACACAGCACGGGCTTGGGCCTGACGGATACTTTTCTCGTCCTCCGAGTTACTGGCAAGGTCATCGCCTGAGGTATCAGCCCAGCAGACCCCCTAATAAAATATAATAAATGAAACAAGAAAACTCTGGTCCCACACCGAGACATTAGAAAAAAATTATCAATCGAAGTTTTTACCCACCAAAATGTAGCAGTTATGACACATCTGCACTCTAATACCGAACAACCGCTACAAAAGAAAAATCGCCAGTAGGTGTCAAACAGCTACGGATTTTCCCGGGGGATTTTAAAAGGAATCACAAATACCATCAATAAAAACTAACCTGCATCACTTTTGTCGGCAGCCGTATAAGCTTAGTTCTTTCTTGAGTTCAGAAACTGCTTTTCCAAGCTGTGTATGAACTTGGGCCAAGGTCAGAAGACTTCTCTGCAACTTCTCTAACAGAGAGGAGTTGAAATCAAATTGCGACTTGTTGCCTTTAAATTGAAAGTGAGGTCGGGACGAACCATTTCAACTGCTGTACTGGGTCCGAAAAGTACTGGCCACGTAGTATCCAAATACGTTTTAAAATCAGAAAGTGCTGGACTTAATAGTATCGCCAAACAACGCACCGTGCATTGCTGAGGCTGTCGTTGGGGTAGTGTTGAGGCAGTTGTGAGATTACTTCTCCTTACCACTGATAACTTGATCGGATCAAGCATGACTATCCGTAAAACAGTATACACGCTAAGGAAATACAAGCTAATACAGAAGCGCTATTAAACTAGACGGTCCCGTCTGTGGTTTAGCGCGGATTCTGTCAGTGGGCTGACACGCCATGACCAAACACTCCAAGAGAGCTCGAACACCTGACCTACTTCATATGCAAATCGGTCTCCTCAGCTAACCAATTGAAAATATATTAGCTTGATAGGCACCGTTTAATGACCGCTCTTTGCTTTAAGGTTGACTGGGTTGTAAACTATAAGTGATCTATGCAGGACTTTTTATTTTTAACCCTCGCCTACCTGAGCCTTTTTGTAAAAAGACTCCCGAAGGGGGGGGGGGGGGTGGTTACCACCCCCCCTGTGATTTCGTTACTGAACAACCCCGATTCCTGTAAATTGGTACCAAAGGATAGCTTAGAGTTTCGTCTTTCCATTGGTACCAAATAAAGTACTAACATACCCATTATGACGTCACAAGACGTCATATGTTGAGGAAAGTACGAAAATACTGAATATAGGGTGGAAATTGATAGATTCGCCAGATGCGCACCCTCAAACACCCTATTATCGCTCTAAAATGCTGTTATTATATAAAATAGTCATTTCCCAGCAAGTAGGAGTCAAAAACCGCATGCACATCTGATTTCCTAACCGTCGTTGTTAGCGAAAAATTGAAGTTTTCACCTGTGTGTGTATATGGATGAAATGCGAGTTTTGCTGACATGCGAACTTTAATGCCGTCATGTGACGTAATGCTATGCATGTTGTATCATTTGGTATCAATTGAAGAGGAGGACCATAGCTACATCTAGTGTTACCAAAATCAAGTGTCTGTGAGTTCCCTGTGTTGTGTTATTAGGCATGTTCGGTCTACTTCTCTTCCGGAGGGGGGGGGTGGTTACCACCCCCCCTATATCCATCAACTTTAGACACCTGTATCTTACCTATACCCCGGAGGATGTTGTTTTGGATGAAAAAAGGAGCGGAACCTGTCAATTGGACAATTACTTTAAATTAAGTTGCACCAAAAAGGGGGTTTTAGCACGCGGGGAAAAAACCGGAAGGGGGGGGGCGGTGGAGGTGGTAACCACCCCCTTAGGTAGACGAGGGTTAAAATACATACAGGTGCCTTGCTCAGACACCCCCAAATCAAAACGCCCCATAACCCTTATTAATAGCTCAAAACGGCCAAAAAATGAAAATTTTGCGAGCGGAGCATGCCAAAAATTAGGGGGGTTATGCTATTTTGTCGAAAAAAAGGTGAACAGTTTGGTAAAAAAAGTCCACTTTGCCAAAATCACCCCCCCCCCTGGAGGGGCAAAATTTTTGGGAAAAAGTTCCCTCAAGAAAATTCGCCCCTCCCCAAAAAATCCTGGATTCGGGCCCTGGCCTGCTTCATTACAGAAAGGAATGCATGTTACAAATCGTAAGACATGAATACTCGCTTCGAAGGGACCGGAGGAAATATGACACAAATGTTGAGCATTCACTTTCTCAGAGAAAGGATCGATGGGACACGCAACTCTTGAACCATGTTTGCAGAGGGAAGTTATCATTGGGGGGGGGGGGGGTCGGGGGGGGTGTTCATGAGACGCTTAAGCGAGGGGGTCAAGGGGAAACGCACTCGGGAAAAATAGGGTTTCAGGCACAGTGAGATATTTTGACACATTCTGGTGCAACTGAAGCCTTATATTACAGCTACGGGTGGAGTTTTCCAATGTTTTTAGACCTCCGTATCACCGAGATACCACCACATGATTGTTGCCACGCATAGTTTATATAAGGTTATAAATGAGAATTCCACCAAGTAACCTAAAAAGTGAGGAAGAACACCGTGTTGTCCAATTCGGAACAAAGGAAACACAAATGAACGGTGTCCTAACCGTACATTTACAAGTACAATGTGGAATGAAAAAATGTTAACATCATAGTCAAATCATAGTACAGGGACTGTCCAAAAAAACTAAACAATCAAATATAATTACACTATAGCTCAAGATATTCTCATCCTCAAGGCACAGTTCGAGTAGCTTCCATTCAATGATGTACTTCGGAAAAAAAACACCCCCTGATTTTATGGTATGATTTATGATACCCAGAATAGCACAAGGTTCCTTGGTGTTGGCATAACAGTTGCTCATGTGATTGTTTTGTTAAAAACGAAAGTCCATCCC
Source organism: Ophioderma brevispina (assembly GCA_023653785.1). NCBI lineage: Eukaryota > Metazoa > Echinodermata > Ophiuroidea > Amphilepidida > Ophiodermatidae > Ophioderma > Ophioderma brevispina. Next base: position 3,663 of record JAMKCH010011361.1, read on the forward strand.
AACGACTAAACTGATTTTTTTTTTCAGCCAATATTGCACCTTTCATAGAGATTTTCAGTAGGTTGTATTTTGTTGGTTCAAGAGTGATGGCCATTATCGAGACACAATTTGGACCCCCTTCGTGAAGTTTTCTGTTATATCCCTTCTCAACATCGTATGACATTAATATTTGCAATATTAAAATCACTTCAAGACATTCTTATTAAACATAAAAAAGAAAAGAAATAGGTATAAAGTGTCCGTCTTTGTCATGTAGCATAAATTCATTAAGTATAATGTTATAATTTGCCAATAATAAATTAATATAGCACTTGGAAATTTCAACTCCAAAGAGTCTTGTTGTCTCATTCCTACGAGGGGCGGGGGAAACCAGAGACCCTTGGTTTAGTCACACGAAAAAGCGCCGTAATGTGACAATATGGACGGAAAGGGTTCATCCACCACATGTATAAAATGCATTGCTGCCAGCTCTGGGCCGGGATTACCCGAGATATTCAAGATAGCTGAAAATAATGGAATAGCACTACATCAGTAATATTTATGTGAAAGAAATATTTTACTGGACCAAATTTAAATTCTTGACACTTTATAAAAGTGTTCACATACGCTGACAAAAATAATTTCAAAATGGCTGCCAATGTAGATTAATTTAGCAAATGCATGCCATATACTTACGCGTACCTTGCATGTAAATGTGGTTGCTTAGTCTAACAAGAAGAAACAAAAGAACAACTTCCTTTGTGGGGGATCGTCAGATTTTCATTTAATTAATATATGACGCTTGTTTAGAAGTCAAGACTTTCTGATATCAGTGGTTTATGATTAAAATTGCATTTCTAATTGTCATTCTTCTTATCGTGTCTATACCAAACACGGTGATTCTCAATTATGATCCAGCCAAAGGTGGGTATAATGTCTGGTTGCTTCACTGAATTCTGCAAGGTCCTTGTCTGTGCATTGTTGCTCCAACAGTGAGAAGACCAAGAGATGTTCCACTCTCTTTGGTGCTGTTCCACAATCACAGTGTCCTGATGAAGCGAGCAAAGTGCAGTTAGTGTCCACTGTAAAAGGGCCTCGACCTTTTGCCCACCCAACCAAATCATTGTGACATGAATCCATTCATAAGTTTGATCGTATGTAAATGATTCCCACTTCACAGGGCACCATCCAATCACTGATCAATGACATGCTATGGATGCGCGATTACCCACACACTGTGTGCATGAACATTAGCGAGTAGGCCTATTTTTACACATGTTGGAAGCCTTGTTAGAAATGGTCGTTTCGGATCTTTTTCAGCACCGTATGTCAACCAAATTGCACCACCTTATAGAAAATAAGATTATCTTGGTTGTCAGCTTCTACGAATAGTATAGGTCTAACCGTTTGTCCATGGCACCCTCTTGAATTTGCCCAGCAATCACTGGTGATTTTTGCCATAGAGTTAGCATTATACTCTACCAAAATACCACTCTTTATAAATTAACCATTTTCGGATTTTTCTGAATGTGCTATCATAATGAAATTCACATATGTTATTGATGATAATATATTCTACAATTAGAGCTTCTACCAAGAAAATCCCTTGAACACTTGTCTCGCAACGACGTGAGATTTCTCATGTCCTATGCGTTAAGCACAGAGTACGCATGACAGGTCATAGGCCTATTGAATGCACTGTGTGCACAGTGAATAGGGAAAATGGATAGTAACTGCAAAATGGTTCATCCAAAGCTTGGGAGAGTCTCTCTTCGACAACTCAGCTGTGAAGTCTGCATCTTGTGCGCTAATTCCAAGATCGTCTGCATAGATAATGGTCGTTGGTATAGATGTTGAACAGGAGAGGTTCTGGATGTTGCAGCAGAATAATACTGTCTCATCGTTACACATCCACTACATTCAACTGTATTTGTCATGTAACATCCACAAACTTGAACTTTGAATGCTCAATGAATTCATGCAATGCAATATTGTATTATTGTTTGCTGTCAAACTGAATGCCCACCTCTATTAATATCTGCGTGCAATAATAAATTGGTATGAAAATTAAAGAATGTCTAAATCATGAATTCTATTACCTCTGCTGCCCATTATTGGAAATGCAGCGTTCTGATTGGTCAGTTTACTGCCCATTATTCTGCAATAATGGGTCGCGAATGCATTTTCTCATTATATCACGCTGTTTTCGGTAATAGAATAGAAATAAAGGGTTTGCAGTATTATTTATGGGCTCATAATGTATCCTCGGCCGGAAAAAATAAAATAATGGACTCGGCTGCGCCTCGTCCATTATTTATTTTTTTCCCGACCTCTGACACATTATTCGCCCATAAAGGATACTGCATCACCCTTTATTTCTTAAATCAAAACCAGCTGTCTTATACATTTGTCATTGTGAACTCCAGCTTCATGTTTGGCTTTTCCTTTGAATGTTACATACTTAAATTTATATTTTATTAATAGTTTATAAAATGATAAATAACTAAATGTAATACAGCCATAATGGTAATTTATAGGTTTTAAAAAAATCTTAAACGGCAGCGGTAAAGGTCATGTTGGTCAACATCTGGGGTTTTTTCCATTGATAACAAAACAGAAATGCCAGACACGAGTTTCTAATAGTCAGAGACATATAACCAAATGGATTACATATAACATGGTAATTTTAATAATACATTACAAATGGTAATATAAAATTGGATCGATTTAGCCCTTTATTGGTTGAGCTATGTGTTTATGCAACGCAGTCGAGTTCAATATTTTGAAATTCATAACACTAAATTTTGGGCGTAAATCATCCGATTTTATGATTATCATGTTCGGATCCGATATTTCAAGATTCAAGATTCATTTTATTTAGCAACACTTGGTCTCCTCAAAACATGATAATCAGAAAAAAATTGGCACCATCGATTTTTGGAGATAAAGTGGCTAAATTACATTGGAATTTAAATAGAAATTAGAAGATAAACACGAAAACGGCCTACGGGAAACCAATTTCTTACATATGCCTGCCGTAAAACTTTACTTCGGACGAATAACTGGTAATTCATTCATAAAGAACACTGATTATCTAGTTACCGTGTTGAATGTGTTGGACACGGCACGTCCACATTTTCCAGCTAAAACCTGAGCTCATTAGTAGATGTAAATGGGAAAACAAATCTCTTTTCAGGCCGTTGGCAGTGCGAATTCGGGCATCGAAGGTACATACTCCTGCTATTTTTGAAATCTTGATTCTCTATAGATGATGTCAACATCTCAAACAATGGGGACATTCGACATTATAAAAACAGAGCATGTGTTATAAAAATCAAAACCATGATCCATGTAAAATTAAATGAGAATCTTTTCAATACCTTAAAGCACGACAGGAGGAGATTTTCAGAAAGAGCGCCCCCAATTTTTTCGAACCGGGTTTTTTGGGCAAGTGTGACAGCTTACAATGTAATTAGATCACAACGAAGTGAACTAACGCGAATATGGCCGTCTTTATTGAAATATATGATTATTAGTACTTTGTTCTGTCAGTGCACGACAGAAAGTCAAAGCACGGTTGTCTATGTGGCGGACACCAGATTACATAGTCAGGCAAGTTCCAAAACAAGGTTTGCTGTTTTCTTTTGTCACTGGTTGTCCAGTAAACCTTGGAACGTTCTTGGAGGTGGTCCTACATGGGAAATATCGATCCTGTTTGCAATTTGAGAGAAATTCGTATCTAAAAAAATAATCCCCTGTCTTTTAAGGGAAAAGGTCCACTTTTCGTAGTTAAGTACCAAATAATTGGGATTCAGTGACAGGTTACTAAAATAGGCAGTTTATTAATACCCGGCAAGTACCTGAAATCCTAATTCCTAATTGCAATATGTTTTACACATATAATAGAATTTAAATTGCATTACTTTGGCAATGGTGTAGTAAAAAGATAGATCTTCCCATATACTTCGGTTATTTTCAGTGCCAAAACGGTATAAACTCAGTAAGTTTTATTTTCGCTAACAATTTAGGCTACATTTTAAAATCAGAGGTCAATAGGACGTTATTCAATAGCAGCCATGTTGGGTGGACGCATTGGAGATAGACGGCATGCCAGTACTACAATACCACCGTCACCTGTCAATGCTCCTGTGAATCGCTAAAATGGGATGGATTGGGACCGCTTAATGCTATTTGTAGTCTGGATGTATGCCACTTGTCCAACTCAAAAAATGTCTTGGTGGCTGATGTATATTCGACTGATACGGGTCTATATAGATCAGCGCAATTGTTTTTGTGAGATAATACCGTTCTTCCGAGGTGTTTAATGCTATTGCTTTTCGACCTAAAAAGTTGCGATTTTATACCATTCTGAAAACCGGATGGTCTAAGTTATAGTAAGTGTTGCTTAATTTACGGGCCAATCGATCTACTCTGACAATTTTGTATTTTCACCAAGAGGTCAATGGGACTGTGATATTACATTTGGTTCATTTGCTGTGTGTGATCAACGAAAATTTCCTTTATAAGAATATCACAGTGATTCAGACCTCACGCACAATCATAACTGGAGAAAGGTAGTGATTTATTTTCCACGGTGATGACTCTACCTCGTAGAGGTGACTATACCGTCGGGGAGGGGGCACTAACTTTTTTCTTTCGTCGGATGCGCGGCCGCAATTTGGGTTGCTGGGATCATTTTGTTCCTCAAAGTAGGGCCTTAGGAAACTGAAATTTTGGAAAGCTCCCAGGATTGGAACTGAATTTTGGCTAAAAATACTGTATGGATTCTGAGGCAAAATTTTTCCCAAAGGGACCTCGACATCCGCTATATCTTCGTATAGAAAGTGGATGCTCCCAGATGAGTGCCCAAAAAGGACAAAATTCTATCTACAAATCGTACTATAATAAAGATGGTATTTATGTACAGTTCCCTCAAACTATATACATTTCTTTATTTAAAAAGGAGGGACCCATCCATTGATTTCAATAAAACATTGAAGTTCGTAAAAAATGATAGGACTTGTCACCTTGTTGTACTGAATACTACCCCAAAATAACATTTCAAGGTGAGCCAGTGTTTAGAAGTCAACAAAGAAATGTTCACCTGTCTTTCTCAGGTCCTAACTTACCAGATATGACTCAAAGTTAAAGGCCACCATACTTGATTGAAAAACTTGGTTCGTGTGACCACAACGTGTGTAAATTTGGAATCAAAATTTGCCAGCCAGACATATTTTATTTTTTCCCACCTTTTCCCGTACATAAAAATTTGCAGTTGCAATTGTTAATTGTACAAATATTAACATTAAAGATTTGAACATGATAATAATATACAAAACTATAGAAAACGGGTCCAGTGATGGGGAGCGTGCAGTGCATAAACCACATCTAGGAAACCGCCCACCAGCAACAAAAAAGGACATGAACAGAACAGGACCCGTCCAAACAAATTAGCAGAGATCATTATCATAGTCTGCTCTGAAACAACGCACAAAATAAAGGTCCAAGTTACAAATGCAGGATGGATACCAAAATGCATCGGCAAATGAGACAAACAGAAGCTGGGACATCTGTGCCTATTACTGGAGGTTTGTTTCAAAAGGGGGGAAAATGAGTTGAAGGAACGTTATTGTGAGGACTAGTTTTGCGATTGGGGACTGGTCAATTATAAGTGTCTGGAAAAAGATGATTAGTGGTGGACGTCCCTGTTTCCTCCCACTGATTAAAAAAAAAAACACACAAATAATCGACACTAATTATAAAGACCTTGATGACACCTAAAATACCCTGAGGTCATTCCAATTCTCTTTATAGGGAAAGACGGGAGATGAAACCATGAGAAGGAACCAGACAGGCCTTGTCTTGTTTAACTTCCTCACATTCTGGTAGCCGAAAATTGAATTTTTGGCCCCTTCTCGGGTTTCCCTTCACCAAGTCGGATGGCACGTTGGAGGCTACCATATTTTTTACATGGCCTACTAACAATTTCTTAAAACATTTTGACGGAAGCAATAACAAATCACAGTTCTTTTGATAATAGGTTTTTTGTTACTACACTTTACCAACCAAAATATTTTATTGTGATCCATTACAAAAGAATATGCATTAATAGTATTAAACGCTGTCTAAAAAACCCAGTCCCAGTAATTTGTAATCATACAATGAAATCCATTTATTCTGTGTGGTAATGGATGTGATTTGACATTTTGAAGTGTGGCAAATGGAAGGTTTCCACATTTTGGCTTCGGTTATAAAGAGCATCAATGCATGAGATCACAATCAGACACATCAGTAATAATCTTATAACATTTGGAACTATCTGCAAAAGCATTACCATTTTATGTGTTTAACTCCTAATAGGACATTTATTTGTCTTCTTAGAAACCAATCATTACAAATATCTATAAATTTATATTCCCCATATATGCTATACCTTATGCTTATTAGTTCATATAAAGTGAAGCAAGGCAATTTCCCTAGGTCCCGACTTCGCCAAGCAAGGATATCTGTTAACTTATAAAATAAAGTGCTACTCCTATGTCCCAACGTCTCAAACCAAGGATACCCGTCAAGCTTACATAATAATTTATGACACAAAGTAAAGAAATACTTCTATGGCTTAACCCCTCCCCCAGGCAAGGATAACTGTAATATGCGATGATAAATCAGAATTTACGACTGTATCTGACTGTATTAAAGGTGCAACGAGAGATTTCAAGGAGTCCAGTATTTCTCTCGTATGTGGTTTCATATAGATTAGACACGCAATAGATTTCTTACCTTTTATTTGGTTACTGAAATGTCTTAAAAGTGAAAATATATATTATATAGAAATTCGGAGAAACTAGCGAGCATTGAATTAAATAAAGACGAAAAATACACGGTCTGGAACTCGGTCCTCTCGCTAACTAGGCGTGAGATTTACCACTGGACTACAGAGGACTGTGTTTACGTTGATACCAGAGAAACGAGCGCTAATGTATTTCAGTCTTTATTTTAGACTGTATAATAAAGACTGTAATAACCAGCGAACATTTCCAATGCTTGTGGACGAGACAGTTTATATTTTGGGTGTGGTGGCTAGGAGGGTTGATTGTTAATTTTACGAAAACCTGTGTCAAGGTCAGGCCCGTAGCCAGGAATTTATTTTGGGGGTGCAGATTTACTAGAAGTGGACATTTCGAGCGTGAAGCGCGAGAAATAATGGGTGGGGTGCAGAGGCCCGCTTTAGGGTCCCTGCTGGGGTCCGGGGCGAATCCCCCGGAAGCTCTGCGCGATTTTTGACGATTTGAACATTAATTTTATTGAACTCGAAAGGTCGCACCCCCGGCTACGGCCCTGGTCAAGGTAGATTGCTTAGTGAGACTAATGACTTTCCACCTCTAAAACACAAAGAGAGAAACCGATCTTATTGAATAAAATGGACTAGTCCACAATAATAAAAATTGAAGTGATCCGATTGGATTAGTAAATCATACAGATCACACAAATTGGATTAGGAAACACAGCATGCGGAATTATAGCAACAAAAGTTGATAAAAAACATATTTCTGCAGGGCCAAATAACGATTATTTTTAGACAAGCTGTATAACTGTTATTAAGTGCGTCATTCCCGTTACGATTTTAATGGCCGTGAGTTATACAGATTTAAAGTGAAACCCATATTAGACAAGTGAGGATTAAATACCATACACGACGTGTTCGATTGTTCCACGATCTGTTCATACAGTTCAGGTCAATCCCAAATATATACTAACAATCAATTGATAAAGCAGGATTTCCAAGTATTTCGTTTGTATCCCACTGACTACAAATATAGGGACATTATTATACCCTTCGCACCTTCATATGTATCATATGCTTTATTCTGTTAATGAAATAAAGCACATGAAAGAAGGTGTGAAATAGGTGGTACATTGGTGCTGTTATAACAGGTGAGAAAAAACTAAATGATCACAACACTTTCATGTCTCTAATTTTAAGACTTTCTTGAGACAAAAGAAATATTTTGTGCGTTATGTTTAATTATTCGTCCAGATGGATACTGTTACGGCATCACGAGATGTCTAGGTCATAAATAGCCTTTTAACACAAACAAATGAGCCTTGTGCACAAATGATCTGATTTGTTTTTTATAGCAACAGAAATTATTTCATTTTTGTTTGATTTAAATGATCAGCTCAAGAATTTGGAATGCCCATAAGAGTTATAATGGTGATCAATAGACTCATGAATGTCCTTAAATCTTTACAACTTAAATGTCCACATATGTCCAGCGTTTCATTTCAACGATAGCTTGTCCTCTAGCAAAGATTCCAGAACGACAGCATGCTGTGTAAAAGTTCCATAGTATAAATCCATGGGAATCTTCAGTAGCTATATTTTTTTTCGGAGCAGTCCCGAATATAATGTTGTCCAGCAATTTTCAGGACGACAAGGTTCTAACAGGTCCCTTGACTATACAATACTTCGGCAGTATTCCACAAAGTATTTCTAAAAAGTCTTTCTCTCGCAAATGTTCACTTTAGTTTTAGGACCACAAACTGGAACAGCTCTACCATCCCAGGAGATCCAAATTAACTACAGGCCCAGAGGCTTTAACAACGGCGTTATAATTTTTCGCAACTAGTTTTTCCCAATACCTAAAAATAGGCCATTACAGCAGCATCATATCATGCATAAACATAGCCTAACACTCTCCAATTGGATCTCACACTAATGATATCTTTAACTTGCACAATGCTTGGAAAATCCCAAGCTATTTATAGAACTTAGCTTTTCTAGAAATCTCTGATGTGTAAACAGATTGCATCATGCATCACCTCATTGTAGCTCTAGGGGAATTTCATTTGTCACTTGCATAATAAAAAGGCACTTTTCCCCGCAAGGAATCAATTCTCTAGTTTCGTTGAGAAATAAGACATATAAAAATAGTTTAAATCTCAAATGTCAAAAGTCTTTAATTTTGTTACCATCAGATAACCCCCTTTTTAAACAAAAGTTGCAAAGTTCTAAAGATTCTTTTTAAAATAGTGAAGTCATCTGTCGGAACTTCATGTCGTAAGTGCATAGTTATTGATCTGGACTAAATTATGTCACAGCAATTACCTGAAGATTATTGTTGAAATTCTTATGACATTTCATGTTTCACCGTTCATAAAAAAATGGGAAAGACACGTATGTATGCAGTGTTTAAGTGTACGGATTACACTAAACGGTATTGTTTTATTCAACTTCTAGGCGTGTCTACGCATTAAAAGATAAACTAAAGAATAAGCTTTTATGGCCCAGGACGTGATAATTTAGGTATTATTTGGTTCAGTTGCGACCTTTTGAGCCGGAGTAGTTCTTTATATGAAAAGGATTATCGATTTTGCCCCGACGGGATATATATTGTCCAATACCATAAACTGTAACTACGTTCAATTAAAAACATATGAAAACAGAAATTTCATATTAATACCAATAAAGGAATTTAGAAATTAGATGGATTAGGAAAAGTCGATCATAACTTTAAAATTACTTTAAACCTAGGCTATGGTCGACTTTTACTTTATCAATTTAATGTCTAATGCTAGCTATGTTGACACAGGGAGAATACTGCTATTTTGAAAAATATGAAACTCTAGATTCTTAAAATTAGGACATCTTCAAGAAAAAAGGGACCTTTGGATTAAGAAAAATATATACTCTCAAACCATGAATGGCGCCAATTTAATTGGATGGAAATTCACGCCATTGGTTTTGAATCTATACTTAGCTGCCAGTATTTTTATCACCCTTTCTATTAACACGGTTAACAATACTGATACCTACCTGCACACTTTGTTGTTCTGATTTCTATTTTCCCAATGTGTTCTTCTTCTTTTCTTTTGAGGTGAGGGAAGGGTTGTGATATTACTAAGCTGTTGTGGTCCGTTGGGAGATATATTTATACGTTTAATCTATCTCGTCAAAAAGATAACACACCTACGAAAAAAAAAGCTCTTCTACATATAGCTGACGCGTTGGCTATATTTTAACCTCGTTAAAGAAATTTGGTCCAGTTTCCCGGTTTCTTGTTGTTAAGCTGTTTTAGATCAGTTTTAGATGTGTGAGTGTGTGTGTGTGTGCGTGTGTGTGTGTGTGTGTGTGTGTGGTAATTATTGAGCGTTCTTACGTTGTACTTTATGTAATTACGCATTTGATTCAGAAGATGTCAGTGGTAAATTACAAGAATCGAAAAAGAGAAGCTATACCCGTCAGATCAAAATGTAGTCACGTATTATTATTGTAATGGTAACTGAGGTATGGTCTATCTAGCACATAATTTATTTTAAACACTCTTTAGTATTGACTCTCTATATTATCATACACAAGGTTCAAACATTAAATTGAGTTTGTATATGACACATGAAGGGTCTTAATATCATCTCAGTAATTTTTGTAAAAAAATGACCCCTCTACGTCACTCTTTGTATTTAATCTTAAAATTTTTGAAAATGGAGAGTGTTTAGGGTAACTAATGTGAAACACCCTATTTCCGGACAGAGATCTGCTACAGTGATGCTAACGAAATCCGCCCTTCCCTTGGTCTTGAACGCATAATATTATAGCAACCCTCTTGAATCTATTTCAGATTCACCCAACTTAATATATAGGGCGTATAAAAATAAACACAACACAAATTATTTCTAGAAGATTGCGTTAGGTTACACCAAAGTGACTAGTAGCAACTTGAAGGTGCATTTCATGATCCTAGCACCTTTTTTTGTTTATGGTTCACTATCCTCCAGAAAAGGTCATTTCCAAAATTTCAGTTGATCTGACTGTGTCTTGTGATGGTATGAGCAAATGTTTGTATCACACTGCGCCATACGCCACCGTGTTGGAATTTCTGTCCGTTTACGGACAGGAAATACAAAATTGATTTTCTTCCAGAGCAGATGGAATTTGCACGTCAGATTAGGCACACATACTATACTTAGGCGAACGGTTCAGATGATATAAGAAATCTTTTTTCTTAAAGGCTGACTCAGAGATTTCCCGATGAGGGCGCACTCAATTTTCAATCATGTTTTTTGTATATAAATAATGCTTGTCCATATACTAATTATTGTGTGAAAACCCTAAGCTTTATTGGTGATTTCATCAGCCATAGTATCCAATGGGGCTACAATGAAACTAACAAAGACGGACAAGCTGTCGAAGAATGGATAGACAGTCAACATCTACGTCTCCTTCACGACTCTAAGCTGCCGCCATCATTTCATAGCGCCCGCTGGAAGAGAGGTTACAAACCTGATCTAGCTATTGTTAGCAAAACCATCTCTAATTACCTGCGTAGACAAGATGTTGGATCCTGTTCCACTAACTCAACATCGACCAATCGGTATCGAAGTCAACGCTGCATAATTAAGACCAAATTAAGTGCCCTTTAAGCGTCGGTCGCTTTAACTATATAGCAGACTGGCAAGGATTCACTGATGATCTGGATCAAAACGTGAAGAGGACTGCTCCAAAACCTCCTGAACTATGAACAAATTGACCAAGTACAAGTGAACAAGGCTGCCCGGAGAGTCATAACTAGAGGCTGTAGGGACGGAAACATACCCAGGCCTTCCAAGGCATGTGCCAGAGAATATCAAGAGTTAATCACCATGTTTGAAGCTGATCCTTCTCGGCCAAAACAACTGCCAAAGGTGAGGAAGTTTCGAAGAAGATCTCCCAGGAAAAGATCAAAACCTGGCATACTTAATTGAATCCAACGATATGACCCATAAACAGCCAAGAAAGCATGGTCTACATCCGAAGCCTCCGAGGGGATCCAACAGCGAACCTCCCCAGAAGCCAAATGCCCAACCCAACCAAGTTGCCCCCGCCAACTGCTTTTAAATGGCAAATGCAGCAAGAAAGAAGCCCAAGAAGATCAAACTAGAGCCGTAAGAGGTTTAGTGGCGACCCTGGTTTCACTCACCCCTTTCAACCATGGACGAATTGGAACTGGTATTGCCTAAACTCAACCAGGAAAACAGTAGGCCTACAATCTCCAATGAGCACCTGAAAAACTTCGGCCCAGTAGCAAAGGAATGGCTTCTGAGCTCTACAATGCGGCCTTATTCCCACAGGTTTCCCAAAAGATCTGGAGAAAAGCATATGTTATGGCACTCCTAAAGCCATGGGAAAAGAATCCATCCAATCCCAAGAGCTTATAGACCAATATCCTCCTCAGCACATTACCTACAAGCTCTTTGAAACTGTCTCCTGCTCAACCGTATGCCACCTGTGATGACGAACACCTCATACCAGAACAAGCAGGTTTCCGCCAGGCAATCAACAACAAGCCAAGTACTCTCAACCTAACTCAACACATTGAGGATGTTTCGAGAGCGGGTATGCGTAACCGGAGTTGGTCGTGATCTATCAAGCAGCCTATTGACACGTTTAATCACAGATTGGCATACTCCAAAGATTCTGGAAATCACCAAGGACTTTCCGCTTGACTGAGCTAGCAACGGATTGCTGGAAAACAGGATGTTCTTTGTTCAGCTAGGAGCAAAGAAGCGAGCCGATGGTGTAGGCTCAAAGAGGACCTACCACAAAGGGAGGTTCTTGAGGCCTCTCCTGTCAACCAACATTAATACCAACGACCAACCTAGGAACCTGTCGTTTTATTATGCAGGACGCTCTTGGAATTAGCGCAAAGCTGTAGACCTTAAGTGTGAAGAGAACTCTCAAAAGCTTGGACGAACTCACTCCTTATAATGAGGGAAAACACCTACGTGCAAATCCACCAAGACCAACAGGTGTGTGCTTTCCATTAATACGCAACCGTGAATCCAAATATCAGCTTAAAGTAACTTGGTCTGGAACAACCCTGGAGCACTGTGATACCCTCTCTACCGATGAGTTACCTTGGACCGCACTCTCTCCTTATAAGACCGCACATTGAGAAGACGAAGAGTAACGCATGTTCACGCAATAACATCTGACAAACTTAACTGGCACAAGATGGGTTACTCGCCCACATACCCTAAGATCGACGGCACTGCCCTGTGCTACTCAATGTGCAGCGTATGCTTGCCCTGTAGGGAAAGATCAACCCTGCTAAGCGTTAAATGCCTCCAGCCGCCTTATCACCGGATACCTCCGTCCAACATCAACGGAAAACTTATACATCCTAGCAGGAATTGCTCCACCAGACATCCGTCGTAGCGTAGCGAGCATGCAAGAGCGTAGCTGCCAAGTATCATAATGTGAAGCACCCTATGTCTGGACAGATACCTGCTGCCAAACGCCTAAAACCAAACAGAGAGAGTTTTTAAGCAAAGTCCAACCTCTTGAAACAGTCTCTAAGGAGCTTAAGAGAGTCGCCTTGTTGAAAGAAAGACTTGCCACCAACCAAGTAGCATCTATTGGTATTGAACCGGGTGAGCATCTCCCACCTGGAGCTGACTCCTCATGGGCTGAATGGCGACCCCTCAACAGATTGAGAACCAGAATTTGCCGATCTAAGGTTTCCTTGCAGAAGTGGGCTACCTGGAAGCAGATCAGGACACTACCTGTGGTTGTGGAACAGCACCACAGACAATGGAACATCTCTTGGGCTGCCCACTGCTGGAGCAACAATGCACAGATAAGGACCTTGCTGAATTCAATGAAGCAGCCAGACGTTGTACCCATCTCTGGCTGGATCATATTTGAGAACCACTGTGTTTCATTACTGAGCTCAAATCGAAGTCCTTCACAACTGTGTTATACAATTCCGGATCCGGAATTTTTGTTATAGGCCTACACGGTCTCCTATGGCACTGTTATAACTGTGGATAATGTTTACTGAATGATAACAGAAAAACTTTGGAATTTAGCATTTTAGTTGACTATCTTTAACTCTAGATGTCAATTTTTAATTACTACACAAAAAAAATATATTTTGAAATCTCTGAGTCAGCCTTTAAGTGGGGGACGATGCTGTGTATCAAGAAATAAAGCCACATGTCGCTTCTTTCCAATGATGCCATTTACTCACATACATTTAGGTTGGCCGAATAATCATTTTAATTGCGCAATGGATCAAAATCGGTGTATGTATAAAATAAATTAACCAAAACAGATTAAACATGTTAAAGTTAATTAGTTAATAATCATATACCATTGTCTTTTTTAACACCTGTAAGCATGTCACTGGAATAATTACATCCCATGCCCCTAACATATCCTGCATCCCTTTCCACATAGATTAGTTCATCTCTCCATGTCAAGCACAGATAAAAGTAGGGAAAGAAAGAGCGAAAGAAAACTCTCTAAAAGGTAAGATGATCTCATGGTCGCTTGGATCAGGCGATCTTTCTCCCCGCGGTTCCTCAACAGGCCAGCAAGTTGCTGTGGCAAGTTTTCAAATAAATGAAAACCGCTCGTCAAATGTACGACAGACATTATGCGCCACAAGGCCAATCAACGATTTTTTGTGATGTCCGAAATGATCGTTGACTGTCTAGTTTTAGCCAATTGGTCACGTATCGTATCGTGGGTCCTGTAAGGAGCACTTCCCCAACCCTGTAATAGGTCTAGGACATGGAGTCAAATGGCTTCAAGGATCTCCAATGACGTTTTTGTTTCTATGGGGTACCTAAATAGGGACCACCATACAACAACAGCTACAACAGCTTGAAAGACACATAGTAGCTGAGATTAGAAGCCTTTGGAAAGCTCAAAAACTGAGCACTTTAAGTAAAATAGTCATAACTAGGAAATGATCAATATAAAGAAAATCGTAATGTAAAATTTTGTCAAGATCCATGCATTTCGAAAGTTTGGCCTCCTGTACAATGACCAATCAAAAGTGGAATTTTTAACCATATCTCTGTAGCTGAACATCACAAATATGCCAAAGTATATATTTTGTAATTCCTTATTATGAGAAAAATCATTTGAGGTACTTTTCAACTAAATCGAACCACTTTATATGACTAATCTGTTTAGACCCAAGATGGCCACCAAACGGAACCCCTAAGGACAATATTTGATTTTGGTAACATCAAAATTCTTTAAGGAGAGGTCGTAAAGCTTCTAGAAATCAAGTTTATTTTTTTTAAGAGGAGTGCATGGGAACCCATGTAATCTGCTAGATTACTTGGGGATTTGTATGGCAGCTGATATATTCTAGTGGCAGCGGAATAAAGTAAAAGCGCTTTGATAATTTGTAAAATGTAAATGTCGACACTCGTTTATTTATTTATTTTTATTATTTTTATTGATATTGATATCGGCCATGCTAAGAATATATTTATCTGTTGTTGCTCAAATTCTATATTTAATTATCTGATATTTTCTTGCTTTTTTGTACTAAGGTACGAATTGGAGTCTTAATGCAATGGAGATTAACACAACGCTCCACCACCAACCTTCATCCAAAATTTGGAATTATTTTTTCTCAATAACTTGCTTTGAAATCCACATTACATGAAAAAGAAAAGACTTTGTGTTGTTAATCCTGTCATATCTGTTGTTTTATAGCATTTAGGTGGGAATGGGGTCGCTGGTCAAATATATAATCTTTTGTTCTGAATTTGCACAAACATTTATTTTTGGATTCAAACTCTTCACAATCATATTTCCCAAGTTGTTTTCCCGATCTTATCTTTTGCGAAACTCGTAATAACTATCAATTAGTATATATGCTTGATACCACAGCTGTTAAGTGCGAAAAGAACCTGTGACGCTGTATGTTACACATGACGTCATAGGATATTCGATACGGTATCGATCACTGGAGTTTTGACGTCATTTAAAGTAATTATGAAATCATTACTATTATCCCAGTTGCAGTAAGTGAGTTGGTCTTATTTTAAGGTTCTTAATTTTAACCTAAAACCTAGGAATGTTTCCCTTTCTTAAAGTGTCGCATGGACTCTTAGTAGTTCCAAATCATGAATAATAAAAGTGAATTAAAATTAGAAATAAAATAATAATGGCTTGAGGTGTAACAAGTTGCCGACGTTTTCCAATACCATTATTACCCAACCGTGACCTGCTTATTGCTAAACGATGTTTACACCCACGACTTTTGCAGTGACATGGCTTTATATACATCTCTCCCTTAATTTTCATATAAGTCAACGAAGCGTGTTCAGCAAAGTGACAGAAGTTACCAAATTAGCTCGCGAATGGCAATATTTGTTACATTTGGACCTATATAGGCGACAAATATAATTAGCAGCAGAGGTTACGCGACTTACTTGGATGTCACCAGGGGGAGACGGACAACCACGATGTTTTCTCGTGAAGTGTCTCACATCATATCATGCATTTCATCTACGATTCTTTTTATGATACGTAAGTTGCATTCAAGTCTTGTGACTTTTGTTTCCTAGTTTTTTTTGAATATGCTTTTCGTTTTCTTCCTTCACAATAAACTAGATTGATCACGGTTGAGTAACAAGCTGAGTAAAATCTTACTCAAACTTACCAGAAACTTGAGTTTCTGCACGCACGATTGTCACTATTGTACGCACGATTGTCACTATTGTACTCAATAATCGTTTAATCGTCTGTTTATATTTTTATGCGTTGTACGCGTGCCTTTAATGAAGAAGAGCATCATGAATAAGTTAGTTGCAGTTTAAGTGCACGCGCGCTAATGTTGTAAATTACGCACGCTCAATACAAAGGCAATGTCTTTGAAACTGAATAAAGCTTAATTTGAAAGCTAGTTGAAGCTGATTATTATAAGCAAATCTGTGTGCATTTTTGCATACGCCGGCGTGGACACACACACTCGCGTTTAAGGTGCAAAGGTATCACTCACAGATACAGCGGATAACTGTGCTTTTTGTTTGCGTTTATTCTAATCGCGCATCTCTACGTCTGCGTTCCTGCTTTGCTGGGTACCGAATGTGGCGCGATTTTTTTTGCTGCCCAACAAAGGCCCAAATTAATAAAAAAAATGCCAAATTTGAATGATTTTTATAGGGATGTAATGGAAAAAAGTAAGTCAATGACCCCCCTTTTTTATTTCAACATTTTGAAGAACCATATCGGGACCTCAACATACTTGGAAATTAAAAAAAATATATGGAGTACTTTTTATTTTGTAGGCGATTCAAGAATCAATTTATTAATTTTCCCATAGACGTGGGTGGTTTAAAAAGCGACCAAATACCTTTTTATCTTTGGTTATAGCTTAAAAACAAAGTCGGTGGCACCCATTTTTATTTCAGATTCATGATCAGCAGCGTTGAAAATACCATATATGTGAATTCTAGAAAATTCTATCGAGTAATTCGCTAACACGTCAAAGCTCTTAAGGATAACAGTTTTAAACAATTTTGCCTCAAACTGTAAGCGCGAAAAACGCTCTTGACCCAAAAGAATTTAAAAATCATTAATTTTAGCATTTAAACAGGGAGCTGTTTACGACAAATCATTAGGAGCGGACATCCGAGACGCAACGAGCCGCCAATGATCAGGGAATTAAATTTGCTGGATAATCTAACCAAGTTGTCATCTAAAGTATACAGGGTGTACAGAGAATATGCTAATCAGCCATATAAGTAATTCTTTCAATACGCATGATGGACAGGTGGAATAAGTATAGATGTTGGGATACGACGCATTATATCATTAGACGACTTTCTACTGTGGTCCTGTGGTGAACGCGTAATGGACTATTGCGAAATTCCCAGGACGATGTAGTGCGTATATGCGACATGCATTTTGTTGGACAAGGTGTTTGCGGAGGTGATAATATGCCGAAATAATTTCGGTTACAAATAAAGGACTTCCATATTTCGATTTGATGGAAATTCGAAATCATTGCCATGGGCTTATGCATCAATACATATCAATACTCTTTTTGTATCGCTGTGAATCATGTAACAATACAGATCAAACATTTAAATCAATCATAAAAATATAAGCTGCTTTTTTAAGCAAAAATACATTTAATCATTTTAAGGGTTAAACTGGTTAAGCCGTGAGTTACCGCCAAACATCGTGGCTTTACTTGTTCCTTATTATATATATTTATAAATTATTCTTTAAAAGCAGCATAAAAAAGATTTTACTCGATTTCGTATATGTACCGCCACCGTTGATATTTGCATTTATCGACCTTAACATCCATAACTGCGGGTCGCAGAGTAGGATCACGGTCACTATTGTCGTTCCTCAAATGTTCACTTAAACATGATGGTATGGTTAACATTGCCCCTTGACATGTACAGTGTTAGTCAAAAAGAAGCTTTTTGACTCACAATTGTTGGTGATTTTTTTTCAAAACTACCAGCTGACATTCAAGGCCTCAGTGAAGTACATATTATACAATTATTGTCTCCGCTCATCTAATAAGAATGAACCAAATTGATCATTCCCTAGAGAAGTTATGACCATTGTACTTAAAGTGCTCAGTTTCGAGCTTTCCAAAGGTTTCTAATCTCAGCTACTATGTGTCTTTCAAGCTGTTGTAGCTGTTGTAGACTTGCTGGCATGGTGGTCCCTATTTAGGTACCTCATAGAAAAAAACGTCATTGGAGATCCTGGAAGCCATTTGACTCCATGTCCTAGACCTATTACAGGGTTGGGGAAGAGCTCCTTACAGGACCCACGATACGATACGTGGCCAATTGGACCAAATTAGACAGTCAACGATCATTTCAGACATCATAAAAAGTCGTTGATTGGCCTTATGGCGCATAATGTCTGCCGTACATTTGACGAGCTGATTTCATTTATTGAAAATAACTTGCTGGCCTGTTGAGGAGTCGCGGGGAGAAAGATATTCGTCTTGCATAATCGCCTGCTTGAAGACCATGCCTGAATTGAAGCTTGTATGGGTGCTACTTGAGGTCCTTATCCAGTTGAAGGTAGATTGAGATATGTCAGGAAGAGGTTTCTGCCTGGAATTTACATTTGGGTTTAACATTGATTGAGAAGCTTAAGCCTTAAAAGGCTTAAGCTTCTCAATCAATGTTAGCTTGACACTTACCAGTTCGTCTTCTTCCTGATGCTTCCGGTTGCCTTATTCGGATGGTTCCATAACCATGAAATTTCCTAGCCATACTTATAATTGCTTGCTTAATGGGTAAACGGTTTGCTTTGGGAATTGTACGACAAAACAGCATTGAACAGCAATGAGGTGCCTTGATTACCAATGTCTGTTGCAATGGACTGGTTCGAAATAGGCTACCAATCCTGTATCAAACAGATTGATCATTGAGCTAGTCATGCATACCATTCTAATATGTGACCCACTTTCACAAACCCAGGAACAAGTCGCAGTGATTTATTCCTCATTTGATCAGAGTCAGTCAGAAATATCTAAATCCCCAGTTCATTCATCCTTAACAATAAAAGAAAGTATGACTTTAGTTGCCTTTATATGGACTAATCCCACAAGCCAAGTGAAGGATTTTAAGTCTGACAAAAATTCTGAATCCCACCATATGACACTTTTGAGGTATTCTTTACTTCTAAGCATTTGTAGAAGACTGGATTGCTAACAGTTATGTGCTTTATGTAGACCATTTGTCTGCCCCTTTGGTTGGGGAATTTGAATAGCAGGGCATAACAATAGTCTTGAACAGGGTGTGCAAGTCCCCATTCAAACCATCGTCACTGCTGGCCTGGACTTTTGAATATTGCCCGGAATAAATATAGTTGTTGGGTGGCTTGTATCACACATACTGTCACTTCGATACAAACAACCGCAAAATATCAGTTGTGGATGTTGGGTGCTATTGGGGGGGTGGTTAAATTTTGTCCTACCCATGGCCACACAACGAATGAAATGACACGTCAGTCGTCTTGATTTAAATAAACCGCCTCAATGGATACATCTTTTCACCTAAGCGCGCATTGCATTATGAGAAAAAAGAGTATCTGAGCACAATGATCCAGGTGCACTATTATTACACTGGCCACCTCTAACACATACATCAATTTGTATCACTACCGATTATGGTATATCAAAGCGTCACCCAATATGTGGAAGAACTGAGGCCGGCGCCCTTGCTTCTCTTGTTGTACTCTATTGTTTTCTTTTTGGTCGCAAAACATGCCGAGACGATGAATTCTCTAAAGATTCCGTAACGTTTTGCCTCGCTATCTATATAGAACCTATTTTGGTCTTTGAACCTACTCATTGATTTCTTATGTGATTAACTGGTATCACAACACTTTTTTTTGCAAAAAGGGGTTATTTGTAACTGCGACTTGTTCCTGGGTTTGTAAAAGTGGGTCCCATTTGGGGTTAATCTTAAGGCTTTAAGCTTCTTCAAATCAATGTTAGCTTGACACTTACCAGTTCGTCTTCTTCCTGATGCTTCCGGTTGCCTTATTCGGATGGTTCCATAACCATGAAATTTCCTAGCCATATTTTAATTGCTTGCTTAATGGGTAAACGGTTTGCTTTGGGAATTGTACGACAAAACAGCATTGAACAGCAATGAGGTCCTGATACCAATGTCTTTTGCAATGGACTGGTTCGAAATAGGCTACCAATCCTGTATCAAACAGATTGATCATTGAGCTAGTCATGCATACCATTTAAATATGGGGAACCATTTCAAAAACCCAGAACAAGTCGCAGTGATTTATTCCTCATTTGATCAGAAGCAGTCATAATATCTACATCCCTTTACCTCATCCTTAACAATAAAAGAAAGTATGACTTTAGTTGCCTTTATATGGACTAATCCCACAAGCCAAGTGAAGGATTTTAAGTCTGACAAAAATTCTGAATCCCACCATATGACACTTTTGAGGTATTCTTTACTTCTAAGCATTTGTAGAAGACTGGATTGCTAACAGTTATGTGCTTTATGTAGACAGTTGTCTGCCCCACTTGGTTGGGTGAATGTGAATAGCAGGGCATAACAATAAGGTCTTGAACAAAGGGGGTGACGCCCATTCAAAAAACCAGTTAGTACGTGCTGGGCGCTGACATTTTGAATATTGCACGGGAATTAATATTAGTTTGGGTGCTTGTATACACACATAATGTCAATTCGATACAACAATCCGCCAAAATATCAGTTGTTGGATTTGGAGTAGCGATTGGGTGGTTAAATTTTGTCCTACCCATGGCCACACAACGAATGAAATGACACGTCAGTCGTCTTGATTTAAATAAACCGCCTCAATGACTACATCTTTTCACCTAAGCGCGCATTGCATTATGAGAAAAAAGAGTATCTGAGCACAATGATCCAGGTGCACTATTATTACACTGGCCACCTCTAACACATACATCAATTTGTATCACTACCGATTAGTGTATATGCAAAGCGGCACCCACAGTATGTGGAAGAAGCGGAGGCCGCCATTGCTTTCTACTGTTGGTACTCTATGTTTTCTTTGTGGTCGGCAAACGGCGAGACGATGAATTTCTAAAGATTACGTAACGTTTTGCCTCGCTATCTATATAGAACCTATTTTGGTCTTTGAACCTACTCATTGATTTCTTATGTGATTAACTGGTATTCACAACAACTTTTTTGCAAAAAGGGGTATTGTAAAGCGACTTGTTCCTGGGTTTGTAAAAGTGGGTCACATATGTGTTTGAAATTCTCGGGTTGAAACCACATTTGAATATGAGTGATTCTTTTGTACTCTTTGCTACTTACCCAGAGGTCACTGCTATGGGATCTCCTTGTAGTCCATCAACAGCTAACCTTTTCATGGAGTATTTTGAGGAGAAGGCCATCCAGTCGTCACCTGAAAGGCCCTCCTTTTGGCGAACGTACGTAGATGACACCCTGGTAGTTCTCAAGCGTGCCGACACTGACACTTTTAGACAACTTCTCAACAGTGTCAATTGAGCTATCCAGTTTACGGTTGAAAGGGAGAAAGAAGGTAAACTTCCCATGTTGGACACCCTCATGCGGCGCATGCCACATGGCTCCATCAAGATGACTGTGTATCAAAAGCCTACACTTATCAACCAATGCCTGCCTTTTGAGTCACATCATCCACCCCAGCATAAACTCTCTGTTGTCCGTATATACTTTAATAGAGAAGACACATGTATCACAGAAGATGAAGACAAGATCCTGGGGAAAAATCATCAAGAAGTCTCTCAAATTGTGTGGCTATGCTGTCCTATTCTGCTGCCCGTCCTACCACCACTAAACAGCCTAGACAACATGAATCCAGGGACACATTATGGGCAGCATTGTCATGCACTATGTACGTGGAGCATCCGAAGCACTCCGTATAAAGTATTTTTACTAGAAGGGTGTTTCTGTTCATTTCAAACCCAGCAACACTCTTAGATCAGCTTTGGTTGCACCCAAAGACAAAATTTCCCCTGGAAAATGCTGTGGGACTGTATATCAGGTTAGTTGTAATGATTGCAATGCAGCCTACGTTGGGAATCATCTAGACCACTGAACACCACCTAGCCTGTTGGAGACCATCAAAAGCAGGTCATAGCATTGATTGGGAAGGAGTGCCTCTGTTGAATAAGGAAACAGATTGGTTTCGGAGGGGCGTCAAGGAGTCCATATTCATCAGGATACATAGGAGCAACCTCAACAAAGATCAGAGATGTCACAAGCTACCCAAGGCGTACAACTCTTATTGATTCAGAGGAAGTCATATTACACTATAGTCACAGTTCGATGACATCTGATCAATAAATCAATAACTTCACTACAATACCATCAGTGCATCATTAGAGTGAACATGACAACTGGTACTACTCCTCTGAATGCTCTCAAGGTTAAGCAACTACAGCTTTGAGTTAATGTTTATATCACTATAACACTATTTACTCAGATGTTTTAATTCCAAGCATTATCATTCGGTGGACTTCTGCAAAATGGATGCTTTAAATAAAGCAGGCGTAACTCCTGATCAATTGTTGTCTTTCTTTTTTCAATGAGAGAATGATTGTTTAATATGTGCTTTACTGGGGTTTTGAGTGCCAGTTGCATTAAAAATAATCTTGATTTATCAGTCTAGAAGAAAGGTTTTAAAAGTAAGGCTACAGAAACAACGAAATGTATGTAGGTGACTGAACATGACCATTATGAAAACAGGTAAGTCTTTAACCTCTGTTTAAAGACAGCGAGAGATGGAGCTTCTCTTATAAAAATTGGGAGAGTGTTCCAAAGCCGTGGCCCTGCCACAAAAAAGGCTTTGTCCTTAATGACTCTGTTGGTTTTTGGAACATCTAAACGAGTACAATCAGAAAAAGAAAGTACAACCTGCATAAACATAATATCTAGCTGCAAATGGCCAAAGTAAGATATTATAAGTCTTGTAAGAGTCTAAGTGCACTAGGCCTATGCTTAAGTAATGTACACAATTCAGTATTCAATTGCCTAAGCCCATACATTGTATTGTTTGTTTTGTCTTCTAATTTTGATATTTATTTAGCAATCAAAGATCATTTAATCATGTTCAAATAAAAGAAAAATAAAACCGAGCAACTTATTCACATTTCAGCTGAACAAAGACTCATAACGACTCATACTTAGAGTCTGATGATCGGAGACGACTTTTCGCCATTTGTGTTTCCTTTTATATCCTCTAATTTCAAACTATTTAAAAATTACATTTAGATTTATGCCCAGAAATGTGTACGCATCATGTGTATTATAAGATTCTAACTGATATTTTGAATATTTGGAGAGGATGATACTGAAAGATTGCCGCTATTATTAGGGATGGATTCAAAACTTAACCAGCGGTTGCTTACGGGCTACGCCTGGTTCTTTCTGGTTGGAACCGGTTGAAACACGGTTCAACTGCCACCCCTAAGCTTTAAAATAATATACAATTCGTTATGGTTTCTGGTTTCTTTGACATCTAAAATTGATCGATTACGGTAAAATTTGCCTTGTTTTTGTTTTTTCTTTACAGGCCAATTAAGGTGACGAGATGTGAAATAAACTTTACGATTCATTGTAGCATTATATACTTCCCCTTTTAAAATGTGAAGTCAAATACAATACCTATCGGTAGGACGATATGAATTTGCACAAGAGTATCCACAAACTATTTATTGGTTTTTAGGCAACATTGACCTGCTGATTCCAATCAATGATGCTACTTTATCATCCTTACGCATTTGGGACAGGGAAGGGGAGTAAATTAATAGGCATATTAATTTGCTCTTTTTGTTAGAAATCTAATATGTTTGATTTTCTGGTATTTTCTCGATTTACTCGAATTAACTTTTGTATATTTGAATTCTTAACTTGAGTTAATACTTGAGATTTTGTATAAGCCGACTGCCTCAAAGGTTTATTGGATTAAATACTGTGAATGTACAAAATAAAGAGTAGCAAACACGTACTGATGAAAGATTATGTCGCCAGATGAAACGCACCATATTTTATGTAGGCATATTTGGAGATAGCGAAGGAATAATGAATACAGTGTCATACAAAAATGGTTTCTTTGTAACACGCGTTGTCACAATGCGCTAATGTATCTTTTTCATTTATATCTGAGCAGACCAAAATCATTTAAGTGCTGAGATCAAACGATAACTTTCTCTCACGCCAAAGTGCCTTTGTGATCTATCTATCCATTACTGAAGTTTCAAAGCGACGTAAAAAAGATGAGTGTTCCCTCCTCTATGTGTATTAAGGTTTGTTACAAAGGTTAAGCTCGGGCGTCATAATTGAACATGACATTTTCGATAAATACCTTTAGCTTTCGACCCATATCCACTCATTGTGGTATAAATCAAAATATCTGAGAAAATAGGGATAAAGGATCTACGAGGCGTTAATAATGTATATAACGAGAGAGAAGTCTGCCTTATACCTTGTTTGCTTGGAATACCAAATATTATCCACAAAATATCTTATAATTATACTTTCCCGCCTTAAACAGAGAGTGGTTCAAGTGTGTTAAATCTATGCTTACGTTGTGAAAATGAGAATGAAGGCCACTTATAATTTGAAAATATATGTCAATTATAATTTCATATTCTTTTTGGAATGCTAATTATTAGTCCCCATGAAAATGATATATGAATAATAAATAGATTGCTGATCATTTAAGGAGCCGAATGTTGCATATTTGGCCAGGTTTTTAGGAGGGTTATGATATATATGTTGTTGTATGAATCCCAGATTTACTGTTATGGCGTCAAAAGTATTTTTTACCATACAAGATTTGAATTCATGAATTGTCCTTTTAATTACAAAACCGATAATATTACGATTATTTTCCAAAGGTCCAGGGGCGAATCCACCAAAATCTCAGTTCAGATGAAAAGTGTTTGCAAGTCTTTTGGTACACCTCAGCTTTACATATATGGATCATTTTATCAATTGATCTGTCACTTGTTGAGGTAGATGTATTGATTCTGAAAATGACATAACAGGTACACTTTTTACAAGTTAAAGCTGCATTTCGTGATCCAAGCACTGGGGTTCACTAGATATCCTCATTCTTCAATATTAAAAAAAATTAATTATTTACAAAAGTAAAAACATTGTAGTTGGAATGAGGGTGGTTTGCGAGCTGTCTTCAATGTGTCTGGACATTTAGGCCAGAAGGCAATCGTCAATCGACAAGATTGATACTTTGGTGCTATTAACACTCTCAATTTTAACATACCTGTTAACATACACTCTCAATTTTAACATATCTTAAATGAAATTAAAATGGTGTCCTAAAATGGTGGCTAATCTACCTCTTGCTTGCATTGAGCTGAGTATACACGTACGCTAGGGGTAGACCTCTTGCAATATAACGTCACACTTGAGGATGAGAACATAAGTTGGGGTCATCGAAAGATCTTTACTTTGGTTGCGTTCCACAAATATGG
The DNA here is from genome assembly GCA_023653785.1 of Ophioderma brevispina. Classification (NCBI taxonomy): domain Eukaryota; kingdom Metazoa; phylum Echinodermata; class Ophiuroidea; order Amphilepidida; family Ophiodermatidae; genus Ophioderma; species Ophioderma brevispina. The sequence goes on from JAMKCH010011361.1 coordinate 29,411, forward strand.
ACATAACTCTGCCTTCTGGTGTCGCATAACCAAAGCCATTCATGATATCTATACTCAAATATAGTTTCATGAGTTTTGTTTAACACTCTAATGTGTGTTAATCATCTTGTACTGAGAATGGTGTTCTTAATCTACTCTTGTTGCATTGAGCTGAGTATACATGTAGACTAGGTAGAACCCCATGCAATATACGCACACTTAAGGAGAACATCACTGACATCACTTTGATATGCGCGCGTATTTCTGTGCCTTATATTAATTAAAGAAATATTATATAGGTCTTTTGATAAAAAGGTTAGACTCATCTGCAATAACTGATCCATGCAAAATTAAAGGCGCACTACGAGATTCGCATAACAGGTGTCATCCAAAAGTGAAAAAATATTCTATGTTCAAAGGATTAAAAAACTGAAAATTATTTCATTTGGTACAATTGTGAAATTTCTACTTACGTATAGGAGGCAATACTACAATTCAGCTATGATTTAATATTGAAATTAAGCAAATGGAAATTGGCTTTTGTTTTAATTTTTCAAGGAATTTCTGAAGCCACAGTTAAGTAATCTATTGGGGGTCTTACGTAACATGAAATTACTGCATATATGGATCCCCAAATCTGTCGTTGCACCTGTAACCCTCTAAGCCATTCGGGTGAGTTTAATCTCTCAGTGTTAAAAATCTTTTTATTTTTGTTAACCAAGAAAAAAAATAAATAAAAATAAAAATTTGTATGACCGTATTCATAATCAGGATGAAAATTAATTCAAATGAGTGCAAACAAGCCAAGTCTAAGGACAGTGGCTTTTTAGATGGCTCCTCAAAAGAACACCACTGACCGCTGATGGATTCTGTTCAGATCGCCGTCGTGATTACAAAGACATAAATGCCGAAAAGATGTTATTCAAGGAAACAAAATCACTGAACAAAACAGATTAGATTTCTTGGATTTTGGTCTAGACTTTTATATGCTGTATTTTAGAGTTTGACCACCACAGAAAGAGAATGGCTAATCCTGCTATTATACCGTACTATGATTAAATATCCCGGACTTTTATTTTTTTCTTTTAAAATACAATACCATCAAAACCAAACATTATGAGTTTGATGACCTTAATATCTTACCGACTGAAGGGATTGCATCATAATTATGGATGTATTCAGTTAATGAACATGTAGATGATGTATCATATCCGTTCATCGAACGTATACCTCTTAAAAGGTCTTCATAGAGTTGCAATCGTCGGACTTAGATTATACTACGTGAATAAACAAAAAATGTGCAAGGATTAAGATGATCTCGACCTTAATACAATCACTATATCATAGATTTGTTGTTGTTTTTATAAAACACATCTAATATACTTTCACGTGTTGAAAAAATGAAAGAAATGAGGCAAACAAGCCAGTCTAAGGATGTGGCTTTTTAGATGGCTCCTCAAAACCCACCACACTGACCGCTGATGGATTCTGTTCAGATCGCCGTCGTGATTACAAAGACATAAATGCCAGAAAAGATGTTATTCAAGGAAACAAAATCACTGAAAACAAAACAGATTAGATTTCTTGGATTTTGGTCGAGACTTTTATATGCTGTATTTAGAGTTTGTCCACCAAGAGAAAGAGAATGGATAATCCTGCTATTATACTGTACTATGATTAAAATCCCGAATTTTATTCTTTTTCTTTAAAATACCATACATCAAAACCAAACATTATGAGTTTGATGACCTTAATATCTTACCGACTGAAGGGATTGCATTATAATTATGGATGTATTCAGTTAATTGAACTGTAGAGATGATCATATCCGTTCATCGAACGTATACCTCTTAAAAGGTCTTCATAGAGTTGCAATCGTCGGACACTTAGAAAATCGTGAATAAACAAAAAAATGTGCAAGATTAAAGATGGATCTTGACCTAATACCACACTATTCATAGATAGATTTGTTGTTGTTTTTATAAAAACACAAAAAAACACCATAATTAAAAAAAATGAAAGAAATCGATTGAAAAAACGCTTTAAAATGCCGGTTGTGTAAAGCAACACCCCTGTTTTTCTCCCTCCTATGGGATTTACGCACGTTAAAATTTGTGTTTGGAGAATGTACAATATCATGATGGACTTTGTCAACTTCATGCTACATTTTCTTGATTAATTTCAAACTACGGATTCATGAATGAATGAATTATTATACCAAGGTGCCATCCTGATTATGAAGCATACAAACACCAATTCACCGGTTGCAGAAAGCAACAACAAGATCTTCCATTGTTAGGATATTGCTAAGAGTTTAGCATAGCTTATATCTCTACCTGTATTAGCACAGTAAGTGTTAACCCTTTTCCATTTACACATCATGATTAATTGGGTGAGACTTGAGATTTTTGAACATTATATATTTCTTTTGGTTTGAAGATTAATAATAGGAGATTCTGGCTATTCCTAGATCAATAAACAAGATAGCATGGGCATCCTTACTTCATTCATATACTATGCCCCGTCGTATATCGTACATTAACGTAATATCTTCAATGCTTAACTGTATAAACCCTCCCAAGGCTGGAAAATGGAGAAAAAGAGGAATGGGGTGCTTACAAAATTTGAATACTGGAAGGGAAATCAGTTATGCTTGATGAATTCCAGCGATAACTAATACAGAAAATGTGAAACATCCTGTATAATTGCAGATCAATTTGGAATGATGCTAGGTGAAAACTGAGTGCTGAGTTGCAAATCATAGCTACGGCAAATAGATCATTGTAAAAAATAAAACAAACCAAATGTTGACCGTTCTTTTGTCGTGATATTTACCGAAAGCCGCAAGGGAAATTCGTTTTTCACAAAAAACACAAGTTTTTATAAAGCATCTTGTCTGACGTAATAACCTGAAAGGAAAATTGTTGCGATATTGGATTTAGAAGAGTTTCTAACATTATCAACATTGTAGCTTGACGTCGTAAAAATAGCATAATAGGGTTCCCAGATTATTGTTTTCCAACATTTTTATTAAACAATAAAACTATTGAAAATTGTAAAGGTCAAATATTTTTGGAAAAAATTCAAATAAGTCATCACATTGACTGCAAATCATAAATAAAAAAGTTTAACTATAAATGTCAGTTGAAGCTATTGGAGAACCTGTCTTTCACCGGTACACAAATCCAGCCAGATAGAATGGATACTTATTAGCCGCTTATCGTTAGTTACCACGTATTCAGGTACATATTGGAAAGGTTTGTGTTCAAAACGCCACTGGAGGGTCCGTGAAACGGATTACAGATGCCATCACATGACATTAATATACGTTACTAATATTATTATTACAATAATTTAAGCAACCTTTCCGTACGGGAAGGGAAATTACGTGGGAATTAGTAATGTGTTTATTTCCAAGTACATTTCATGCCTCTCATAGGATAAGATTCAAGGTAATCCGAAAAAAAAAGTTCAAAAAACAGGTCGGATATCACGATTCCATTTAAATTAATCCCACAAATTTGGTTGAAAGAGTAAAATCCACGTAAATTAATCTCTTTCATTTTAGCGGAATTGTTTACCAATTTCTGGAAAGGATTCTAAACAAATATCTGAAGGTTTAGAAAAGTCGTGAGCCGGGACTGCTTAAAGCGTTCCAATTTTCCAAACCAACTTCACAAGCCTTGGGAAACTGCAGCACTGTTTAACAGCAATTAAGTTAAACGTAGGTTAATTGAACTCCAAACTTCAAAAAACCGTTTTTTATTGTTAAACCCACGGAGTGCAATGGTTTTGTGGTTGGTGTTTATATAATTAAATAGGGCTTGTTTTGATAGTTTAGAGTGTATTGGTGCGCATGGATACAGAAGAGCTATGCTCTGTAGCCATGGCGCGTCTTGTTCAAGGCTATATGTTGATTAGAGATTTACTTTGCAGGGAAGTTTCTGGATATGTTGAGTTATGCCACAGGGTAACTTTAACAGAAGCATGATTGATGTGAACTTCATATTTTTTCTTAATTTATCATGATATTACTAAGATTTTGAACAAAGGTTTAAGCGATGATTTCTTTCTAATGTCATGGGACCGGGACGGCCATAGTAAATGCATGTAAGCAGTTCACAAATTACCGTGGAAATCCCCAATGCCCAAATCGAGCAGATCGTTGTCATACCCTCCCTGGACAGAACCACGTGTATAGACTCAAATCTGATGCGATTACGCTGCTGACAACAGAGATACAGAATGGTTGCTGCTTTGCCGTATTAGTTTATAAAGGTAAACGAGATGAATAGTGGTGTCACGTATTCAGGGGTGTTAAACAGGTCACGTGTCAGTATCAGATATCATGTGCTCTTCGGGGGCGAACCGATATATATAAATCGACTATGTTAAATCAAGGGTGAATGTTTTGGGGTGTTGTATAATAATATTAATAGGGCTTTTTGATATTAGAGTGTTACGGTGCGCATGGCTTATCAGAGCACATAGCTCTGTTAGCCATGGCGCGTATGTTCAGGGTATGATTTTGTTAGAATTTACTTGAGGGGAAGTTTCTGGAGTTTTGATATGCAAGTAATTTAAAGAAAGCATGAGTGATGTGAACCTTTTATCGCAGTGGCGATGAAACCAGTGGCAACGGACGTGGCCTGGGGCCTAACTGTTGAGTAAATAACGCACAAATACAAATGTACTGATTATTACACTGGTAGGCCTATTATTGCATGGCTGTGCAAATTACAATTTGAGTGGTGTTAATTACGACTATGGTGTTATGACTTAATGCTAAGCCTGTGGTATGTCAGGAGTTTATAAGCCAAATTGAGAATTTCGTGCACGACAGTCGTCCATATAGCCTTTGCCTAGTCTCAGTTGTCAGTTCCATATTTTTTTAATATGGAATTGAGATCACTGCCTATCTCCTACACGTAGAAAGTCGAAAAAATTATTTCTTAAAATATCTGGTTTACAAGGCCATTTTGTGAAATATTTGTGCCTCAGATTCATTTGTATTAAATTCAAAAAGCACTCAGTAAAGAGGAAAAGAAGAAGGCAAAGGTGTTTCTGGCAAAGAAAGCAATGTTGTCATGCCGTCGCGGGGGACTCCACATGGTGCAAAATTTTGCAACCCCTCAAAAAAAAATCATGGATCTTCAAGATCGTAAATGCGGAACTACTACTTTGAACAGAAAAGAGGTAGGTTTAATACTTACCTATCCACATCAACAAGCAACTTACTGATATTTTTGAGGTTTGAGGTGGAACTCGTCTACCTTGCCTAGGCTATAGGCCCCCCCTAAGATTTCTGAGTTTTGACTGACATATTTGAAAAAAAGAAGCTTAAAAAAAAAATCCCTAACAGATATAGCATCTTTAAACAGTGCACATCAAATACAAAAAAAACCAAATTAAAAGCACGCTGAAATTCATCACCTGAAATCGGATGTAAACACAAAGTTGAGGGCCTGTTCAAATTCATGAATTCGGAACCCAATGTGATTGATGCAAGGAAGTTTTGGCCTCCATAATCACACATTTTGTTCCCCCAAATGGTAAACAAATCACCACCACTGAGCTACCCAGACCTCTTAGGAAGAAACCCGATTACAAAATCAGTTAAACGTTGATATATTGGATCAGGAAAGGGAGCGGATTATAAGAAGCATGCGGTGCAGTTCAGTCTTGCGTTGAGATGGACCAGTCCATGGTTGGATGGTGGCACCGAGGCAGTATAAGCTTATGTGGATTGTATGTTAAATGTTTCAAAATTCATTGCGTTGACATGGACACTGCTACTATTACGTTTCATGGATACATAAGGAGCTATATTTTGCATTGGAGGAATTTGGAAACATGTGAAAAAAACAATTTTAGTTAGCTTCCCCGATTTGCTGGTAGTACGTATTGAAAGTACCACACATGAATTGAACTGCATTGAAAATAGTCTTTACTACGCTTCAAAAGGGCCATTGAAACTAGTCTTACTACAGACCAGGGGGGGGTAGGACATGCCAAACCTAAAACAGCAACAGCAAATTCAAAATGGCATCAATTCCGGGTGCTAGTCTGTAAGACTTAACGGTAGGAGGGCGCTCTTACGCATTATCGCCGGTTACACACAGACTTGACTGAAGAAATGGCCTGGGTCACGAAAATATTTAAATCTAAATGACCGTTATTTAAGAAATAAAGGTGATGCAGTATCCTTTATGGGCGATAAGTGCCGAGGTCCGCGAAAAATTAATACTGGACGAGGCGCAGCCTTAGTCCGTTATTTATTTTTTTCTGGCGAGGATACCCTTATTAGCCCATAATATAAATAATACTTGCAAACCCTTGATTCTATTCTATACCGAAAACAGGTGATTTATGAGAAAATGCATCACGACCCATTATTGCAGGAATAATGGGCAGTAAACTGACAAATCAGAATGCTGCATTTTCAATAATGGGCAGCAGAAGTAATAGAAATTGAAATTATACAATTTTGCAAGCGGGGTTAATCCAATAACCCGGACGCAATTTGAAGCCAATATTTTTTCTTAATTTATTTAAGCAGATGATTTTTTTTTTTTAGTCACGGGGACCGAGGTAGCCATAGTAAATGCACCGTAGCCAGTTCCACAAAATTACCGTTTGGAAATCCCCTATGCCCAAATCGAGCAGGTCGTGTCCCGACCCCCCGTACAGAACCACATGTATCAATAGTCTCACAATCTTGATCGATTTACGCTGTGACAACGGGATACAGAATTTGGATTGTGCTTTGCCGTATTGTAGTATAAACGGTAACGAGATGGAATAGTTTGGTTGGTCACGTGTCAGGTACCAGGTCACGTGTCAGGTATCAGTATCAGTTTGCTCTTCGGGGTCGACCGATATATATAAATCCGACATGTTTAATCAAGGTCTGTACATGCCCTCTGCCCAAAGTGCTTATTATTTTTTCTTAAAGACACCGTGTTTTATGTCTAAACAGTACAAAATTACCTTTCCCTACTGAATTTCAAACCGACGTCATGACGATAATGGTTTGTTTTTTTCCAATGTAGGGATACGAACCGTCATTTTACCGGAAATGGGTCCCCGAAGCAAAAATAATAAACCCAATCAATGCCGGACGTCATCAAATCTTTATTTTCCAAAAAATTGGCTTGTTATTCCCATAATAAAATTCCTTTTTAAGATTCACAATATTCTGTAATTTGTTCTTTAATAATTAATTTAATAATTCATTCCCCGATGCAATGAAAGTGAAAAAAAGATGGGTCCAAAGTTACCAAAAACTGAAAAACATAGTCAGCCGGCGAAATACCCTTTACCGTGGCACTGTAGGAGCAGAGGAATCCCCGTGTTAGTTTAAGCAGGCTACAGCCACTTGCGCGCGGCTGCGGGGTTTATTATGCGTCCAGGCGTGCAATGGTTTTGGGGTGTATAATAATTATAATAGGGCTGTTCTTATATTGTGTTTTGATATTTTCTATTTTTTTAGAGTGTATCGGTGGCGCTGGCTACAGAGCGCATAGCTCTCTAGCCATGGCGCGTATGTTTCAAGGGTATTATGTTTGATTAGAGATACTTTTGCAGGGTGAAGTTTTTTGGAGTTTTGAGTTAATGCAAAGGTTATTTAACAGAAGCAGGATTGATGTGTGAAGCATTCAATTTTTTTTTCTTAAATTGATCATGATTTTACTAAAGATCTTTTGAAACGAAGGTTTAAGATGATTTTTTAATGTCCACTGGGACCGAGTCCGCCATAGTAAATGCATGTAGCAGTTTCACAAAATTACGTTGGAACATCACCACTGCCAAATCGAAGCAGATCGTGTCCTCCCTCCCTGTTTACAGAACCACATGGTATAGTCTCAATCTTGATCGAGTTCCGCTGTGACCAAACAGAGAAGATACAGAATGCTTGTGTGCTTTGCGTATGTAGTTATAAACGGTACCGAGATGAATAGTTTGGTTGTCACGGGTCAGGTAACAGGTCACGGGTCGTATCGATTATCAGTGTGCTCTTCGGTGGCGACCCGACATATATAAATCCGACTATGTTAAATAAACGGTCTGTACATATGACCCTCTGCCCAAAGTGCTATTATTTTTTTCCAAAAGACACCCCATATTATGTTAAACAGTACAAAAAAATTTACCTTTTCCCTACAGTTCAAAAAACCGAAAGTACGATGAGATATCGGTTGTTTTTCCAATGTAGGGTACGTACGTCATTTTTACTGATGGGTCCACGAAGCAAAAAATAAACCAAATCAATGCCGTGGACGTCATCAAAAATTCTTTATTTTTTCCAAAAATTGGCTGTTATTCATAATAAAAATTCCTTTTAAGATTCAACATTCTGTATATTGTTCTTTTAATAATTAATAGTCAATTGTCCCCGCATGAATGTGTGAAAAAGATGGGTCCATAAGTTTACAAAACTGAAAAACCTAGTCAGCGGCTAAATACCCTTACCGTGGATGAATGAGCGACGGATCCCGTGTAAGTTGTAGCAGGCGTAACAGCACTTCGCGCGGATGCGGGGGTTATGCGTCATAGCTCCAAATTTTCGAAACGCGTTATATCTACCCAATAAATAAGGTCAATGCAATTCAGATCAAGTCCAAAAAAAAATGGTAACATCTTTTACACTAATAATGAAATGTGAACCTATATTCATATATGAATAATAAATAATTAGTTAAAAAAAAAAAAAAAAAACCCTTATTTTTTTTTAAAGAGACACTGCACATTTGAAAAATGTGCGCCCTCAAGATTTTCTCAAATCGATATTTTGCATGGTGTAATGCTTTATATTAAAAAAGCCCTTCACCCGAAATGGATTTCAGACCAAATCAGCTTCCTTATGAGAAACAGAACGATTTTTATAATTTACGTCGCCGGCGACCGTTGAAATTCAGCAGACGACGAAAATGACCCTTTTTCTTTTAACACAAAAACACGCACTCCGTATGGCATGTTTCTCACGCTATGCCCAATTTGTGACCGGTCTTAACCTTTGTGGTTTATATCAGTTGAGTTACGAGTAAAAAAAATATTCATGTAATATACACCCATTGTTGATTAACGTTATTGGAAAAACTTAAGTTGGCCCATAACACAAATTAACCTGGATGTCTGGATCCTCATATCAATGTCCCATATTTGCTTTGGTATGTTATTTTTTATGTGTAAAAATATATCTCTGTTCGTCCAATTGCCTGTAGGGGCCTATCATTGAGAGCATATTGAAGAAAATTTCATATTTGTGAAAATGTGCCAGGCCGCTTTAAAGGACGGCAACTGGAAGACCATTGATCACGCACTGTAATTATACGGGCGGGTGTGGCTCGAAATGCAAAAATTGGGGTGTTTTTGTCCGTTTGGGACAGAAAATACAAAAATTGCGAATTTCTACCAGAAAAAGACTGAATTTGCACGTACGAATAGGTAGTACACGTGGATTGCTAAGGTTAACGGTTTAGATTGATATTAAAATCTTCAAACTTTTTTTGGTAGTCTGGGGGGACGAGGTGTGGATCACGGGAAATGCCCCTTTAAGAAAAGATCTGGAATATATTTTCCTTGTTACCGGAGTGCATTGGTGTTTTTATAGAATTTAAATAGTGCATAGACCTCTCCCAGCATTTGCAGATTTTTAAATGTGAAAACTCCGAATCAGAAAACTTGTTGAAGGAGGGGATTTCCACAGACGGGTGGTGTCTGGCAACGAATGATCCTTACACCTACGGAAAAAATTTTATATAGTAGGGGATTTTTCAAAAAATAAGTGGGAGACCCTCATTAAAAAGTTTAGGCCGTTATTCACCTTGAGAGGTGGTAAGAGAATTATTTTAATGGCCCACAGGTAAAAAAAGTTATGGGACTCATACAATATATAGTTGTAGCTAGTAAAATATATGTACTTATTTACATCTGTTATTTGAACATAACTTACTCTTGACACTGCAAAAATAATCATTCCTTATCAACTAATGCATTGTATACCGATGCAACACACAACACAACTAAAGTTTTTATTTGGTCATCAAAAAATGGGCCAACCTTATACTAAGAGATTAGCGGAAGAAACGGATTTGACATTCCCGGCCAACAATGGGAATAGCCCTTCCCTCATTAAACAGACCATTATATAAAAACTGAATTTGCATCAGTTTCCAGTTTTTAAAGCGGATTTGTACAGGAAACTTGTCCATAGTCACAAATAGGTTTGTTTAATGGCAAAAAAAGTCCTTAGGGATCTGCATGGCCGGGGATTGAACCCATACAATCCCCGTCTAAATATGAAAGGAGTCACGTAATTGGAATTACCTATAGACAGAAAACAGTAGAAAACTTTGAAAATTGCCGCTGTCCTAATCGGCCCTTATCGGAAACATGCTTGGATTTTCCGTCGTGTACAAAAGAAAATAGTAATTTCTTTTTATACATTAAAGAGGTTTCTGCTTATTCACTTAGGAAGTGAAATTAAACGGAGTATTTCTGGATCCACAGCCTCGTCCCACAATTTACTAAAATAAGATTTTTCTATCATCTGCACCGTTGGGCCTGCGTTATTAGTATGGTGCCTGAAAGTACAGGCCGGATTCCATTTACTCTTGTACAGGAACATGGTTAATTTTGTATGTCTGTGTCCGTAAAACGAACATCGCATATTCAGCATCCTGGAACGTCACACACGTGACCGAACTTTAGTTGCCCCCAACCCATGAACAAAATAAACCAATCTGTGAAAACCTGATTTTTTGTTAGTTTGGACTCAAGGTTATCCATGATATAAAAAAATAAGGACATGTTTGTTACGTTGACAAAACGCGCATTGGGGTCGAAAAGAAAAAAATTATTCACCTGTTTTAGGTTCCACAAAAAACGTGACTTGAAGAATGACCCTAAATACGACATTTTTTAATCATTGAATGCCGAACCATTTCGAAAGCACAAAATATGTTTTGGCAATAACTTTTAGTTGTGGTCTTTGGTTGCAGGCTATGGTTGATCCATTTTTTGCCTCTTGACGCATACCCCCGCAGCCGCGCGCAAGTGGCTGTAAGCTGCAAAACTAAAACGGGATCCGTCTGCTCATTAAGTCCACGGTAAGGGTATTAAGCTGGCTGACTATGTTTTCAGTAGTGTGTAGACTTTATGACCCATTCTTTTTCACAATTCATGCGGGGGGACAATTGAATATTAATTATTAAAGAACAAATACAGATGGTGAATCTTAAAAAGGAAGTTTATTGAGGGAATAAACAGCCAATTTTTGGACAAAAAATTATTTAAAAGATTGATGACGTCACAGCATTGATTGGTTTATTATTTTGCTTCGGGGGGGAACCCATTCAGGTTAAAAATGACGTAAGTTTCCCTACATTGCGAAAAAAACAACCCGATTATCGTCATCGTACGTCGGTTTTTTTTTTTGGAATCAGTAGGGAAAAGGTACAATTTGTGTACTGTTTAGATATAATAAACGGTGTCTTTGGAAAACCTTAATAGCCACGTGGGCAGCCAGAGGAGTCGTACAGACCTGATTTAACATAGTCGGATTTATATAGTTCGGTCGCCCCCGGAAGAGCAAACTGATACCTGAAGCCTGACCGTGACCTGCCGGTACCTGAAACGTGACACCAAACTATTAATCTTGTTACCGTTTATAACTACATACGCAAGCAGCAAGCATTCTGTAACTCTCCGTTGTCAAAGCCAGTAAAGCGAATTCAAGATGTGAAGGACCTATTACTATACATGGGTTCTGTACGGGGGGTCGGGACACGACCTGCTCGATTTGGGGCATTGGGATTTCCAAACGGTAAGGACTTGTGGAAACTGATACGTGCATGTACTATGGCAGTCTCGGTCCCAGTGACATTAAAAAAATCATCTTCTAAAACACTTTGTGCAACAAAGATTTAGTTTAATATCATGATAAAATAAGAAAAAAAATTATGGCTTCAAATCCGTCCGGTGTTAGTGATTAACCCCGCTGCAAAATAGTTTATAATTTCAAGTCTAGTTACTCTGGCCCATTATTGAAAATGCAGCATTGATTGTTCAGTTTACTGCCCAGTATTCTGCAATTAATAGGTCGTGAATGGCATTTTCTCAATATATCACGCTTGTTTTTCGGTTAATTAGAATAGAAAATAAGGGATTGCAGTATTATTATGGGCTCATAATGTATCCTCGGCCGAAAAAAAAAATAAAATAATGGACTCGGCTGCGCCTTCCGTCATATTTTTTCCGACCTCGGAGGGACACATTATTCGCCCATAAAGGATTACTGGCATCACCCTTTATTTCTTAAATAACGGTCATTTAGATTTAAATATTTCGTGATCAGGCCTATTCTTTCAGTCAGGCTGTGTGTAAACCTTTCTATTGCGTAAGAGCGCCCTCCTACCGTAAGTCTTTGCAACAACTAGCACCCGGAAGTTGATGCCATTTTGAATTTGCTGTTGCTGTTAGGTTGGCATGTCCTACCCCCCTGGTTCTGTAGTAAAGACTAGTTCCTCCATTTGAAGCCGTAGTAAAGACTATTTTCAAACGCCCGTTCCAAGTCATAGTGTGGTACTTTTCATGACGTACTTACCAGCATCGGGGTTAAGCTAATCTTACCTGTTTTTCAACATGTTCAAAATTCAATCATGCAAAATAATGCTCCTTAGTGATCATGAAAACATAATTATTAGCAGTGTCATTTCACGCATGAATTTGAAACTTTAACATCAATGATAAGCTTATACTAGCCTCGGTGACACATCACCATGTACTGGTCATCTCCACGCAAAGACTGGCAATGGCACCCATGCTCTATTAAACTCCGATCCATTTCCTGAGCCCATATGCAACTGTTACTGATTTTGTAATCGGGTTTTCTTTTCCTAAGATCTTGGGTAATCTCATGGTAGGTGATTTGGTTACCATTTGGAATCAAAAAGTGTGTGATTTGGAGGCCAAATCTTACCTTGCATGCAATAACAATGGGTTCCGAATTTCACGAATTTGACACCCTCAATTTGTGTACACCAGATTTCAGGTGATGAATTTCAGCTGTGCTTTTATTTGGTTTTGTATTGAATGTACAATGTGTAAAAGATGCTAAATATGTTGAGGGAATTTTTTAGATTCTTTATTTTTCAAATATGTCATGTCAAAACTCAGAAAAGAAAATTCTTTAGGGGGGGGCCTATAGCCTGGCAAAGGTAGACGAGTTCCCACCCCAAACCTCAAAATATCAGTAAGTGTCTTGGTTGAGTGGAATAGGTAAGTTTAAACTTACTCTTTTATGTTTTTCCAAAGTAGTAGTTCCGCCATTTACGATCTTGAAGATCAATGATTTTTTGAGGGTGCAAAACTTTGCACCATGTGGAGTCCCTCGCGACGGCATGACAACATTGCTTTCTTTGCCATTGAAACACCTTTGCTTTCTTTCTCTCTTTGACTGAGTGCTTTTTGATTTAATACACATGATCTGAGGACAAATCAAAAATTGGGCTTGTAACCAGATATTTTAGAAAATAATTTTTTCGACCGGTCTACGTGTAGGAGATACGGCAGTGAACTCAGTTCCATATTAGAAAAAAATATGGGACTGAAAACTGAGTCTAGGCAAAGGTTATATACAAGACTGTCGGGCACGAAATTCTAAATTGGTTTGTCTATACTACATGACAATACCCCAGGCTTATCATTTAATTAAACACCATCGTCGTAACACCACTCAAAATGTAACTTATGCTACAGCCATGGCAATAATAGCCTACGCAGTGTAATAATCAGTTACATTGGTAAGTTGTGTTAAATATCCAACAGTTAGGCCCAGGCCAAGTTCCGTTGCCACTGTTTTATCGCCACTGCTATTTAAAAGTTCACATCACTCATGCTCTGTTAACATTACCTCGACCATAACTCAAAATCAGAAAAATTCCCCGGCCAAAAGGAATCTCTATCAACATAATACCCTGAACAATACGCGCCATGGTACAGAGCTTATGCGCTCTGTAGCCATGCCGCACCGATAAACTCTAATATAAAAAAGCCCTATTATAATTATTATACACCCCAAAACTATTGGACTCCGAGGGCCTCCCGTCAGCCACGAGCACTCCCACGCTAGAAGTGGCTTCCTTTCCGCATTCCCTTTGCTATGCATAACACGATACACCCGTGTAGACCACGCCGGACCTACGAAGTAATGCCCAGTACCACATGACCGCATTAATGGGATCATTTCTCAAAATGATTCTTGTCGCATTAGGACGGATTTTACTGTCAATAATTAGTTACAATCGCATGTGACAACCTCACTTATGTCTAATTCCTTTAACAGAAAATGGAGGAGTACTATAATCCTGGGGGCTTGGTTTAAACATTTTGTTTGCTTACCTAATGTTTCGCCTTCACTACCCGCGTAATATACTTGGAAAGTCACATACAAGGAACTGAATCCGTAACCATTGTGTATGGACGGGAGGTAAGGAGAGAGAGAGAGAGACACACACACACACACACACCTACACACAACACACACACACACACAGAACTGCAACAGATTGACAGTTACATAATTGATATAGACAGAGACAGAAGAGACAGTTGGATAGAAAGAAAAGTGATAGCGACAAAGGGTTCAAACGTAAAAGACGACGAAGCAAACCATTGTCTGCCCCAAAAGTACATTCTCCTGCTCATTTTACAAAGGATTTTTTAATGTCTACAATGTGATTTGGCTTGTAAAAATATCGCCAAAGAAAATGTGATTTCAATGACATAACTTTGGACTTTGTACATCAATTATTTCAAGTTGAAGGTAAGTTTTACATTATAAAAAGATGTCATTTTGTATTGAGTGCGATTTGTGAATTTTCAAATAGCTAACAATGGTTCTGTACGAAAAAATAAAACGAAACAATAAAACC
>JAMKCH010011362.1:0-29352 GCA_023653785.1 Ophioderma brevispina
TGATTTTGCAAACTTTTTAGCAATAATCTCGGTCTTATTTACGTCTGCCGCTGGTTTCGTGTGACTTTCGTCGTGGCCTTCAAATTGCCACACCAAGTCGCCGAAGCAAAGACACGCTGGGTATTGCCCGGGGTATTTGATTTGGTGGTTCTGCCTCTGTTACGGAAGGAAATTCTGACAGACATGAAATATTTGGTATAAATATGGCCCGAAATATGGGAATTATTGCAAAAAAACAAAAAACACACAAAAAATGAAGGAGAGGTATAACGGGAGGTATAAGTTCGGGTCTATTCTTGAGTCGGTATAAATATGGGTCATTATATTGCAAGAAAGAGAGTGGGATGAGTTGGGTCCACTTCTCGAGTCTGAGGCAGTCCCTACCCAAAACAAAATTGAGAACCCCCCGGGAAAATCGCGATATGCAGTTTTGAGCTAGTGATCAAAATCTAATGTAACTATCTAACTAATAGGTCACTTTCAAAGATTGTAACTTGTGCATGTATGATTCATAACAATATAAGTAAATGTGCAAAAATATCTCAAAAAAGTAAAAAATGTCGATAAGACAGGATGTGATGTGGGCGACGAGTGGTATGATTTTTTGGTTTTAATTGACTCAATTTTGCTGTTCTTAGCTTTTGTTCTGTGAAAGCGCTCTGTCAATTTTTGGATATTGCGCTTCTATCAAGAACTGTGTATGTATGTGTGTAGGGTGGGTTTGTTTGTTGGTTGTGGTGTTATGTATGTATATGTATGTATATGTTATGTATATGATGTATAGTGTTGTATGTATATGTATGATGGATGTATGTATGTATTGTATGAATGTAGTATGAGTGTATGTACGTAGTATGTATGTATGTAGTAGGTATGTATGTATGGGTCTTAATAGAGATAAATTTGGGGAGTATTTTTAAGTATAAAGAGACATGTGGGAGTATTTACATTGTGGGAGGGACCTTTTACTAAGAGTTACTTTTTTATGTTAGAATTGTCCTAGAACGGAATAAACTGTAATTCTAGTATGGAGGTTTATTCCGTAAAAGAGATGAAAGAGGATTTTTCAGTTTGAGTAACTATATAGGCCTGCGGCGCAACTCCTCTTGGCTAAGAAAAGTGAGAAAACTAGAAAAAAAATGGAAAAAGTTTTTTTGTTTTTGAAATGTCTAAAAAAGTGTCTTTTTAAGAGAAAAATCTCCAAACTATATAGGTTGGAATTCTCCTTATATAGTTTTGAAAATGTATTTTTCCTGAAAAAAGGTCTAAAAAAGTGTCTTTTTAAGAGATTGTTCAGTGAAACTCCCACAAGGTAGCTCTTGTAAGATGGGGTGTATGTATGTATGTATGTATGTATGTATGTAGTATGTATTATGTAGTATGTATGTATTATGTGTGTACTACTAGTGATACATTGTGGGAGTATTTTTAGGTATAAAGAGACATGGGGAGCTATTTTTTACATTGTGGGTGTATGTTTTCTTCACTGTGGGAGTATTTTTTCTGACTAGATTACTATGGTACGAATTGTCCTATAACGGAATAAACTGTATCTAGTATGAGGTTTAGTCCGTAAAAGAGAGAAAGAGGATTTTTCTAGTTTAGTAACTATATAGGCCTGCGGCGCAATCCTCTTGGCTAAGAAAAGTGAGGAAAGAAAACTAGCAAAAACAAATGAAAAAAAATGTTTAAAAAACTGTCTAAAATAAGGTCTTATTAAGAGAAAAACTCCAAAACTTTATAGGTTTGAAATTCTTCCTTAATAGTTTGAAAAGTGATTTTTTCTGAAAACTGTCTACAAAAGTGTCGTTTAAGAAGACTTTTTCAGTGAAACTCCCACAATGTAGCTCTTGTAAGGATGTGTGTATGTATGTTGTATGTATGATGTATGTAGGATGTATGTATGTATGTATGCTATGTATGTATGTGTGTTGTTGTACTACTAGAGATAACATTGTGGGTATTTTTTAGGTATAAAGAGACATTGTGGGAGTATTTTGAAATTGTGGGTGTATTTTTTCTTCACTGTGGAGTATTTTTACTAGAGTTAACTATGTTACGATGTACGATAACGGACTAAACTGTAATCTAGTATTGAGGTTTATTCGTAAACGAGAGAGAAAGAAAAGAGGATTTTCTAAGTTTAGTACTATATCGGCATGGGCGCAATCCTCTGGCTAAGAAAAGTGAGAAAAAGAAAAAATCTGAAAAAAATGAAAAAAACTTGAAAAAACAAAAATTGAAAAAAAAAAAATCTTTAAAATGTCTAAAAAAGTGTATTTTAAGAGAAAAATCTCAAAAACTATATAGGTTTTGAAATCTTCTTATATAGTTTTGAAAAAGTGTATTTTTCTGAAAAAATGTCTCAAAAAAGTGTCGTTTTAGAGATTTTCAGTGAAACTCCCACAATGTAGCTTGTGTAAGGATGTGTCGGTATGTATGACTTGAGAACCAACATATTAGAGACATACCATCCACTACCAGCCGGTATTGTGAGGACCAAAAATAAAAGTGGACATTTGACGTCCTCCTTTTGACATATATAGCGTCAAAATATTCTGAAGTTCCTGTCACCTCTGTCAAATCTCTCTGCTTCATATATTTATATAAAAATAAATAATCATGTATGGTAGGGTATGGCCGTGTGCCAGAAAAAAGATGCATGTCGCCCCCTATTGATGAACTGAAATTAGTCTCTTTCCCTTGACTTGGTGGTGTCGCCTACATATCCATGACGCATACTGCGATATGGCTGGGAGTGATGGATTCCTCGAAAAATAGGCCTATGTTGTATTCTCAACTACAACTGTACTGTGTTCATGACCCACCCAATCAGAACTGGATGAGACTACACTAAATACTCTCCGGCTTCACAACTTTGCGGCTTCTACCCCACGGACTTCACTGGGCACGTACGTTCATTTCTCATGTTCATGTTTTATTAGTGATACAAAAAAACAACCTGTTTATCCATTACTGTTTATAGAACGCTATCCTGCCCGTGGAATCTAGGCTGTACGTGGGAAATTCTTTCAACACTGAAATTGCTACAGGCTGCATGATGCAAAAAATGCTAGCATAGTCTAGAGAAATATTGTAGTCAGAAAATGCCAGCATCAGATGAAAGAAAACAGCATTGTATATTATGCTTGTTATTAGTATTTGTGATTTTCTTCTATTACTTGTGTTGTCTTCCTAATTGGCATTTATACATACCAAGTCATGTATGTGCCCATATACATACATATGATGTTATTTCCGGCAATGTTTAATCATGTCTGAATCAATGACATGAAGAGACAAGAGTTTCATTGTTGTGAAATGGCCAATTGTGCTTGCCACCATACATCGCGGTGCAAGTACCCCACCCCTGCCCGTACTATATTGTATTGGCCGCTGAACATGATGAAGCGACGTGCTGTCGCACTATTTACATTGCGCCATATAGGCCTAACTGCGTTGTAATTGTTAAAATTCCACACAGGATAACTATTATCATGATTGGTGTGAGTTCCAATGCCCATTTAAGGTGTGAGATGTTTTGAGCCTGGGCTTGGGGAACGGTACTTCAATTATTTTTGGGGGTGCGAGGCATGTGCCGCCCAGGGTTTGAAACCCCGACCCATATCTAAGGATTATTTTTTCTCTACCTAAAAAAATGGCTGAATTGACTGTGTGTGGGTGATCATTTTTTTAATTTTTCTGCAAAACGGACAATGTCTTAAGTACATTTTGGGTGATTTCTCTTTTAATTCCTCCTTTGTTTTCCGTTTTTTTAAATAAATGAAGTGGACCGTAACATGACACTTTTTACTTAAGGCAATGTAAACTTTAATAGTTGTTTTTCCGTCATCAGTTTACATTTTTTTGAAGTGCCTTGACCAAAATAACACAAGGGATTGAACATGTTTGACCCTATAAAGTACCTTTTGGGCAGGTAACTTAATTTGGCTACATTGTTGCGATGTGCAAAATTAGTTCCCTTAACTTTTAAGCCAGTTTCTCAGTTTTCACTTCTGGTACATTCAACTTCAA
Organism: Ophioderma brevispina; assembly: GCA_023653785.1. Lineage (NCBI taxonomy): Eukaryota > Metazoa > Echinodermata > Ophiuroidea > Amphilepidida > Ophiodermatidae > Ophioderma > Ophioderma brevispina. The sequence goes on from JAMKCH010011362.1 coordinate 4,036, forward strand.
AAGTGCGTAACTTAAGTTAGGAAGTTACCGATTTCAAACATTTAACCCCGTCTACCTGAGCCATCTTTTGTAATACAACTCCCGATGAGTGGGTGGTTACCACCCCCCTGTCATTTTCGTTACGAACATCCAACTCCTTTAAATTTGGTACCAGGATACTTAGATTTCTTCCTTTCTTCTTTCCATTGTACCAAAATAAGTACCCAACATCCCCATTATGACCGTCACTACTGTGACGTCATATGTTTGATACAGTACCGAAAATACTGAATATAGTGTGGAAAAATTGATATTTCGTGTTCGGCCATTTTAGCGCTAAAGCACCTTATTATAACACAGAATGCTCTGCATTATATAAAACTAGTCATTTCCCATCAAGTAGAGTCAAACCCCGCAAAAAATCTGATATTCCTAACCTTTTTTGGCGAAAATTAATTTCCCCCTATTCTACAACACGGTGTGTCTATGGACATTTGGGCAGTTTGCTGACATCAAACTTAATGGACGTCAAAAGTGAAATTCTGGGGGGGGGGGCAACAAATGAAAAATAAATGTGGAAATTTTTTCCCAACATTCAAACGCAATTTTGGCCCAAAATCGCTGATTTTTGAGGACCCAAATTCACTAGAATTTTTGCCCCAAATCCTTCATTTTTTCTTTCCGTACAGGGGGGGGGGGGGGGGGGGGGGGGGAAACTGGTGTGGGCAAGACAAAAATTGTGGGGGTTGGGCAAATGCCCCACAAAATCTCCCCCTTGGCGCTGTCCACTGAGGGGTGGGGGTGGTTGCCACCGCCTATCCTCACTTGGCCGTCACCCTGTATCTTCCTATACCCCGGTGTATGTTTGTTTTTTGATTAAAATGAGCGAACAGTATCAATTGACAATTACAAATTAAATAATTTGGCACAAAAAGGGGTTTAGCAAGCCTGGAAAAATCTTAAGGGGGGTGGTAACCACCCCCCTTCGGTAGACGAGGGTTAAGTATCACTGGAAAGCGAAGAGGATAGATTTCAATTAACAAAAACTCAAATTTAATATCCTGCCCAGTTCCTTGCAGGTTTGACAGCACACATCACTAATGCTATGGGGGAGTAAAATCTGTAAACAAACGTCAGATGGTCCACTTCGGCAGCATTTTAGATCATTATCTGAACAATTTCGCACCACAAAAGTGAAACGCACTGTACTTTTAGATTGTAAATGTATTTTTGAATAACATTTTTGAAAAGCTCTCCTTGTAACTTTGAGAAGAGCTCTAGGAGACTTTTAGAGCCAATGCTATTATAATATGAGACAACAGAATTGGCAAGAGGAAGAAAGCTACAAATCACTCTCTTAACATGCAATTTAAGGAGAGCAGTATGGGGTGCTTTGCTCTCACCCCCAAAAAAATAATTCCTGAAATATCACTCGATAACTTGGGCTACGTCTTCAGTTCTCTGTGTGAGATCTTGCAGCGGAAATATTTAAAGTTTAGTGCTAAAACCAGTTTGTACACCACGGCTGTCTGGGAGAAAGTTTACCTTCCAAAAAAAAAATGTTTAAAAAAAGTGTTATTTGCAGCAGTGGAATGTTGCCTGCAGTGTTGGATTTACCTTGTGTAGCAATAACAGGAATGCCTCCTCTTAAACATGTGCTACCCAGTCAAATCTGAGTAGCATTTCTGCGGTGTATGTACATTTTATAAAGGGATAGCACTTTGGGTAGATATGAGCTATTTTACTACACAAAATCGTTTGGATCTAAATTGTCAGTGCATGACTTGAGAGCCACATAAACATAGCCTCAGTGAATGGGGCTAAAGGGCTTTTTTTTGGCCCGAGGGGGGCAGATTGGCTACAAGAGGTTTCTTGCTCTCAGCAAAATTGTAATAGCTAATGACAGGTAATTCTGGTGTTTTTTTTAATTCCTCTTTGCAGTAAAAAATGCCAGAATCAAGCTCATTGCAAAAGTAAGTATTTTGGGAGAGATACAGATTGGTCTTCTTTGCCTTTTTCTTCTCCTTCTCCTTATTTATTTTTGCATTTTTATTTTTGCATGTTGTAGATTGCCACCAGGACATTGAGGTCCATTAATTTGTAGTTGGTGAGTATTTTTCCTTCATAAATGAAATGCCAAATACACTACTTTGTGTAAACTGTTTTACACTGTTTTTATATTTAACAAGGTCCCATGCATGGTCTCTAGTAGGACTAAATCGGTGAACTTGCACATGTGAACAGCTAAGGTTATTGTAAAGCTTTATAAGTTAAATTGTCAAAATATGTTAAAGGTGGATGGCCCGATTTAGGTATATGAATTTTTCATCTGTTATAGAATGGCCTTCACCCCAAATCACCATCTGTAAATTTTCCGATGATTATGTCCATTCCGTTTTGATGTGAGAGCTAAAAAGGTGATTTTGTAAGCCCCATAGAGTACTGTGTAAAATTAATATTGGTCGACCAAATTGGGGCACATTTTCGCTCATAACTTCCAAACCAAACACCCTCTGGCCCTAAGATTCCACGGCATAAATGAAGAACAATAGGCAGCTTTCTTCTGATACCAAAATTTCGACCACTTCCGGTAAAATCTGGGGTTCTGGGGACGAGGCTATTAGCGATCGGGCCATGCCCCTTTAAAGGCTGATTCAGAGATTTCAAAATATAAATTTTTTGTGTAATAATTAAAAATAGTCAACTAGAACCTAAACCTAGTCACCTAAAATGCTCAATTCCAAAGTTTGAGATGAATCGGATTTTTCGTTTTCATGCAGTAAACATTTATGTACAGTATTACGTGCCATAGGATACTGTGTATAACAAAAATTCCGGATCCAGAATTTTGTAACAAAGTTGTGATTTTCTATATGAAGGACTTCGATTTGAGCTTAGCTATTTCACACAGTGATTAGTATATGGACAAGCATTACCTATATGCAAAAAACACGATTTGTTTGAAAAAAGAGGGCGCCCTCCTCGGGAAATCTCTGAGTCAGCCTTTAAGTTGGATGGCTGTTAATTCTTTCTTTCAAAACAGCATAGGCCTATACCAGATTATTGCAGTGAAAGGGGTGTTCCCATGTGACTGGTTTTGCTTTTTAGTGCTACAAATACAATGAGTTTAAAAGTGCATTCTTCATGTTGTGTGAGACCGAGGCATCGATTTACACATTGCATAATTATTCTTTACCATTTTCAAAACAACCTGGCCAAACTTTGTACAAACAAGGAAATCTAGAAGCCATACTTGTTGGTTGACAAAAATGGGGGCTATTTAGGATATTGCCTTTTACAGGATGTTTTGGGTCATTTTTTCTTCCAGAAGAGCATGCCAGCCACAGACTGCTGCCACCAGGAGAGGGTTCTTCCACTGAATGCTATTTTTAATATTTCTATTTTTAATTTTTTAGGTTTTTTCTTTTTTTAAAACTTTTAACTTAGAGTTGCCAGAGGGTGATAGACCAGATCTTTTTAGTTGTGTGAAACCTTAAGCAATTTATTTTCAAGGTGGATGGCCTGATTTAAGGATATGAAGTTTTCATCTTGACAGATTGGCTTTCACCCCAAAATCCCATCTGTAAAGTTTCACGCCAATATTTCAATCCGTTTTGATGTGAGAGCTAAAAACATGATTTTGTAAGCCCCATAGAGTACTGTATAAGATTAATATGGTCAACCAAAATGGGGCACATTTTTGCTCATATTTTCCAAACCAAACATCCTTTGGCCTTAAGATTTCACAGGGTAAATGAGAAAAATAGTAGCTTTCTTCTGATACCAAAATACTGACCACTTCCGGTAAAATCTGGGGCTTCTGGGGACGAGGCTATTGGCGATCGGGCCATGCCCCTTTAATTTTTTAATTAATTAGACCACTTTCAGCTTACATGTAGTCTTTTACAGGGTATCTTAGTACCTCTATATGGAATATATTTATGGTAAAAAGAGAAATTTCACCAAATTGAGGGGGCGTTCCTGTCAGGAGATCACGTCAGATCCCTTTAAAGCAATACTAGCACATTTTTTGAAGAGCGCCCCCAATTTTCAAAATTTGATATTTTTGCACAGTTATGTTGGTAATTGTCTAGAGAACTACACCTGTGAACGAGAATGCTGAAAAATGCGTATTTATCATAAAATAAGCGATTTTGTAATTAGAATTGGGATCGCAGATTGTACTTAACGGCAGAGCTGGAAATGCTAAGTTTATGTCCGTCCATGATGAAATAGTGCCACCTCAAGAAAATTACCTCTTGCCTGAACCAATAAAACAACTAATGGATAAGCGTAGACACGTTACAGGGCACTATTCGGCTATTTGATATTGAAAGGATGTTCCCAGCAGCTGAATTATTATACGGAGCTCTCCGATATTAATTATTCTAATTAAAAATTGCTGGTTTGCAATACATAGATATTTTCGAGCTTAACCATTCACAGGTATAGTTTACTAGCCAGTCAGTTACCAATGCACGTGTAAAAAATCTAAACTTTTTAAAAATGGGGGGGGCGACTCGTCAAAAATATGTGCTAGTATTGCTTAAGTACTGTATAAAAATTGCAGCAAAAACATTCCCAACTAATTTTTTGCCCTAATGGTCAGTCTAAGTTGTGTGAGAAGTATGTTATACACTATGAATGTAGGAGGGGGTGTTTCATTAGGTACTGGTAACTACAAATACAGTGCAACTGGTGTTTTTCATTAAAAAAGAAAATAGAACTTATGTACAAAGTTTCTCAAAGTTCGACTACACTGATAAATCAATGTATTACTGCAATTTTGTCAAACTTTGTTCACTTACCAGTACAATGTCTACCACAATATTGAATAACATGCAATTTATGGGCTTTTGGTCAAATCTTACAAAATCTGGCCCCAATGTTTCTGAAATTTTGACAATTTGGTTTACTTGAGTAAGTTTCTTTCATTTATCATTATTTGACTGGATGTAGTTTTTATACACTATTTTATTGATTTTAAAATTCTGACACAAGTTCGATAAAATTGACCTGTTTGTGTGATTAATAAGCCATCCAATTTAAAGCAATTTGAAGATCAATGTTATTTTCAAAACCTTTTTTGAAGATTTTTGGGGCAATGATGCCTTTAATATTGTTTATATTATTTTCTATTGCAAACTTCTGTTACGGTTATGGAGAATTCTATTCTGATACAGGAATAGTAAATGTATATATAGTTATATTTGGAAGTACCCACAAAAAAATTGAAGCTTTGAAATTGAACATTTTTAAAAAAAATGGCCCCCAAAAAAAAACTTTTTGACCGCCCCTCATTGGCTAAAAACTTTTTTGGCCGCCCCTCGGGAGGGTCTAAACTTTTTTGGCTCCCTTTTGCCAAGCCCCTGCTGACCAACGTATTTATAAAAAACTCTCTAAATGTCCACAAGGTACAACCACCCTCCCATCCATTAGTTCTCAGGTTTCCCCTTCTGACATAGGGAAATAGAAAATGAGGCTAAGCGGTTGAAAGACCCAGGCCAATCTTTCATGACACGGGTCTGTTAGGATATAACCCGGGACCAAGGTTAAAAAAGATCATGGAAAGGAATTAGATTAGAAAAAAAAGTAAATAAGAATGAAAAAGAAGTGGTAACATGGGAGAGAAAGTACAGAAAGTAGTAGATAGTCCGTGTAGCAAAAATGTGCTTTAATAACTCTTAAGTATCCCTATGCCTATAAAGGAAGTTACTGTGAAATTTCAAAATAATAACACAATGAGTATGCTGAAAATTTCAGAGTGCTTCAGGGATTTTCAGTATGATTATGAGGTTTTCGTTGATTGTGGATACTCTTGACAGTAATCTGCTGAAACTTATCACATTTTCAGTGGTATTTCAGCAATAACTTCAAATGGTAATTTCTGCATTATCCCTAAGGATTTCAGAAATAAAAGTGTCGGGAGAAAAACACGGGGAGGGGATCACACCAAAAGCCAGTGGCGCCGGGGGCTTGAGCTCCGACCCTCACGCTTGCAAGGCGAGTCTCTCCAACAAGATATAGGTACCCCTGCTCCCATATTTAAAATTTTGACACCATTTGTAGTATGGTGTGCTCGCCCAAGGAGATAGCGTGGGAAAGGACCTAGATTGATGGGTTTTTACTGTTCAGTTCAGTTAGGGTTGATACTCATTTCAGCCTGAGTGCTATTTCAACATTTCTGTTTTTTTCAGTGATTTAGTTTAATAGTGATGAAATGTTCTCTATATATTCATTCATTTCTTACAGGCAGAGCTGTTTACACCAAGAATCAATTGAGAAAGGAGACTTTCTGCTCAGGTACGCGGGTGAATTGATTGATGCCGAGGAAGGAGACAGAAGGGATGGGATTAAAGAGACTGGCTTCCGTTACTACTTCACTTTTAAACACCAAAAGCTGTGGTAAGATATCTAGCATTAATTATTCAAGTTTGATAGAGAATACCCACCTTTCAAATTTTGACAAACTTATAATGTGCATGCAATTTTGAAGAACCAGTAGAATTTGCAATGTTTAGTATAGCGATACCTAGGTCAAATCATAAAAAATGGTGCAAATATCCTTGGTATATCAATCTTTTAATAAAATTCCTTTAAAAAGGAAAGGGTGAGTCAAGGGGAAATATCCATGTAAAAGGTATGGGAAGGGATTAGTAATATGACATTTTGTGGGAGTTTTTGCAAGTTGACTTATGTGATTTTTGGACACACTTAGCTGAGGCATACATGAACGTAAATATTTAACACAGTGAATAGGGGGTTCATATCAGTCTTACATTTACGATTTTTAAAGGAAAAAATGCGACCAATTAAAATACAGCATACTACACCTTATTCGGGAAAACAATCAACGCTATACTTAACCCACCACAAGATTGACCACTGCAGACTCACATCAGAACAGAAGAATCAATTCTGGATATTGTGCATGCCGAGGGTCGTAAAGTATATTACAGCTAGGATTCGGCACACGTACCAACATGATCACTAACATTTTGTTTTAAATATTATAAAGCCCTTTTAAAAAATCTTAGGAGCTCTTCCCCAAAATGTAAACCTCCCACTTTCAGCACATATCACTATATCAGAACTTGTTTATGTATGTATGTATGTATGTATTATGTAATGTATGGGTATTATGATGTCTGATGTATGTATGTCTGTATGTCCTGTATGTCTGTATGTCTGTAGTCTGTATGTACTGATGTCTGTTATTATGTATGTAGGTATGTATGTAGTATTATTACATTATGTTGTTATGTAATGCATTCATGCATGTGCCTGCCATTATCCGAGTAAGTAGTAAGAATGGCCACTCGTACTTCAGCACCAGAAATAAGATGCAGTACCCAACATGGATCCTGCGAAGAAGCAAACTAAATGTAAGATCTCAGAAGTCTATCTGCTCAGAATTGGCATTGACTCATGGCCAGCTATCCCACCCAAAAGGTTCACCCAATGGGAAGACAAAGCAAGCTAGACGAAGCCCTCATTTCTGGTCAACACAGTGTTAAGATGTCTACAAATACATGGCAGACAATTTTTCAAGTGAATCTGATGTCCGACCGGCATCGCTTCAACCCTACCTTAATTAAGGCTATGCCGAGAATCCAGCAAAGAACCCTAAAAACCAATCCATCAGGATATGGGCAAGACAACGCAGCATGTACGTACACATCAAAATGGCCAAACCAAAAAACCTGGCCAATGCCCAGGGCACATCCTCATAAGAATGCCTACAAAAGTACTGCAAGATTTGCCAGGAGTGCAAGCTGCCAAGGACAGCAGACTGCCCAAGCCCTCGTGCTAAAGCTGCCAAGTGAAACAAATCACCAGCCGCTCAGTCGCTGTGCACACTGCCAGTACACCTATACGATCATCTTGCATCTGTTTCACATTATCACACAATAGCTGGTACCCAGTTATAGACATGACCAGTCTATCCATTGTACATAATAAAAAGAAATGAACTGATTTCACTTTTGGGGGTTTTGTACATTTTGTGACCCCCCCTTTTTCTGCTCCCAGTTAATTCAGCAGCCTTGATGGAATTAAGTACAGTATCCCCTTCACTTTATCCGTCAAGGCTGCTGAATCAACTGGGAGCAGACAAAGTTGGGGTCACAAACTTTACCAACCCCCCTTTTTTGGCAATTCATTATTTATGGTGTTTTCAATTACATCTCTTGTACATATTTTTTTCAGAAACATCAAAAAACTCCCAAATGAAGTTAAAGATACTAATTTTTTAAAAGTAGGGCTTTTAATGTTTTTTTAAAATCCGTTTTTATAATGTTGGAGTATGTGGACACTGTTTACCCCAGCAGTGATGAAATGGCATTATCTGATGACGTGTGTCATGCATACCCACCCGTCAGAGAAGGTTCTCTACCACACTTATCTTCAGTTCTTGTCACTCAATGAAGAGTCATACGTGACACTTGGTGAGTATATAACTGTTAATCCATATGATGTATTTTACTGCGGGAGATACAGACTCGCAATTTGCGTGATTTTCGTACTTTCTAAAATATTAATGTTAGCCGATCCAATTGTACATAACGTCAAATGGTATTTATAGGCCTCACTTTGCCTTGTGGTCTATTTGATGACAGTCAATAACAGTATTTGTCTACTATGGAGCCTTGTGACCTTTTACTGCAAAAAAATACTTATTCACTTACTCTTTTACCAGAAATAGCCCAGCTGCATTTTTAATTAAACCTGATGAAATATCCTTGTTTTACAACTTTCATGAGACATTTTAGTAGTATTTTTTTTGGTGCTGAAAACAATGAAAACCAGAATTGGATCAAGTATAGGCGTTTAATGTATTCTTTTTCGTAGTTATGGTACTTGGTTAAGTAATCGGATTGTTTGCAAGTAGAACCTCTCCAATGGTGTGCCAAATGACAACATTAAGACTTTGAAACCTTCACAGTAAGAGGCGGAAACAGTCTAAATGATAATTATCTTGGAAATGTTCATTACCAGCTGAACTCTTTACTCTTACCTTCAATGTGCTACTAAGGGGATCTACCCGAAACATCCTCAGAGGTATTTTGTGGAATGGCCACAGAGGATTGAACGTCATGTCAGCCAACATCTATGGGCAATATCCACCGCAAAAGTGTTACTCTGACCTCGTTCCAAGACTTGCAGAAAATTTTCATCACAGTTTGTGATTATGATGAGAATTCCCGAGTATGAAGGTACCATTGGCATGTCGAACCTAAACTATGTATACATTTAACTCTAAATCATGGGCTTATAATATATTATGTTGATCTAAATCCAAACCTATAGACAACCAGAACAGACTTCCAATCATGCAAAATTTCCCAGTCCATAACAATTAAAGGCCGACTCAGATTCCCAATGAGGGCGCACTCAATTTTCAAACAAATCTTGTTTTTTGCATATACAAAATGGTTGTTTTTTCCCAAAAAATTTTTTATGGCCAATATGTGTGAAATAACTGAGCTCAAATCTTAAGTCCTTAATATATAAAATCACAAGCTTTGTTAAAAAATTCCAGATCAGATTTTTTGTTATACAATCAGGGGGGGCCGGCCAAAGATAGCGGCGTTTTGCAGTTCCCATAGGTTTTAGACGTAATCACGAAAACTTGACCAAATATTCTAACAGTCGAAAAATATGTTTAATATCAATATTTTTCCACTACAAAAATACGTGGAGTGAAGAATCAAACTCCCAGTTGTAAGTATTTTTTTTGTATGAAAACGGATACAAACGGATCCATTTTGAACGAGGGTGGTTTGACCAATGTTCACTCACAGGTCACCACTATGTATAGCTGCGGGCATGTACCAGGCACACTGTACCCGTTTCCCGACAAGTTTAGCCTATGCAACCACCCCGTGGAATGATCGTGACCCCCCCCCCCCCCCCCCCCACCGGGGGGGGGGGCCACCGACTAAGCAAGGCAATTAATTGAGATCGGGTCGCGACTACGTACGGGAATTCCCATCGCCACTCACTGATCTATTATAAACGCGCACAGTGACTTCAATTGTTTCAGGCTCGTCCAACACTCGTTCGGCAGTTTTGCGTATGACTGAAGCTTGGCCACGCCACCGCCTGGGGTATACATGGATTCCTATGGCACTGGTAATACTGTGTGCTAAATGTACTGCATGAAAAACAGGGAATCCTAATTCACTCTAAAGTTGGTATTAAGCATTTTATGTGACTAGCTTTAGTTCTATAGAATTACTACACAAAACAAAATATTTGAAAATCTGAGTCGGCCTTTAGAATTTCACAATCACAAATTGTTTCATAGCACAGAAGTAAAGAGGTGCAATTTGAAAGAAAATTTGATTTCCAACAGAGGAGTTCATTATGACTCTGACATAAGCTGAAGAAAAAGCAGTTTCAAACATAAGAATTTACTGATTATAGACAAGCATTTGTCGGGCAGTCGCGAATCACCAACTCATGAACATTGGACTGCCCTTTCCAACACTACATGTTGTTTCAGGAATGTTGTGTCCTATATCTAACAATATTTACGGGCCAGGTGGAACATAACCTCCCACTGAATTAAGTTGTACACGAAGGTTTCAGTATATTAATTAGGATGAAGGATATTTTCAATTTTTTATTTTTACAAATATGCAAAAATTTAATTGGAATAAAATGGGAACATACTTCACATAAGGGAACTAATGGCATGTGCCTGTGCCTCGTAAATGCTCGTTCAACACGGTATGGTTCAAAATTTGCACATTGGTTCCCATTGGTTTCTCATGCAGACCATACTGTGCATATGCTGGAATCATTTACAAGTTCAATCCGCCTGGTTTGGACCAATCAAATCATTGACTGGATGTTTTACTTTGATTTGCCAAAATACCACCATCACATGACAAAGTTGAACAACACAAAAAACTCCAAGAAGATTCATGATCATATCTATCGGGTAAGGGTAAGATGAGTATTAATTTGAAAATTCAATGCGCTGTATATGGTGTTGTGCAGTAGTCGGCCGGACCTGAATCAATGGCAAACAATACTCAGTTGCATACTTGGGACTTCATATGAAAGTCTACCCTAAAAGGAACCCACAAATCTGAATGTGACCACCACACACTAAAAGATTGGCTTGTTTTAATTTATTTTATTTCCACAACAGCTTTCCCTGTATTGATAGACCCACTCACATACAGGTTAAATCAGCCAAGGACTACAGCCATTTTCACCACTGATGTTACCAAGAATTCAAATGGGTTGTTGTATGGTTACTAATTTTTTTGATACTTCCCGATATTTTTAGCTTCACTGATACAAATTCTCATTGTTGGAACTATGCAATGATGTACCAGCTACATTGTAGGCTGGCATTTACCAACTATTGTACAAATGATCCCTATTTAGAGCTATTATAATAAATATCCACATTGTTTAATTATCTCAATACTGTTAACTGTATAATTTGCAGAGTGTACTGTATTTGTATACATTTGTACAGATCTGCGACCACAGCCTATGCCAGCAAGCTAATTTCGTTTGAATGTGTATCCTCTAGCACCCAGACAGACCCGCCCCCACTGATGTGTTGTGTGTAAACATGTTCAACACAGACCGAATCCATTCAACCCCCAAGCCCACTTTTAATTTCAAAAACGTACCTTATTTCTGAAACTTGCCTACATTGGGACACGGAAGAATTTTTAGTGACAACAATGTAAAAATTCACAGGTTTCTGTAAATGCCAGACATACATGAAAATTTCACCTGCCAATTATTTAAATTTCACCCAGTTAATTAGTATCTATGAAAGAATCTGGTATGAAATGAACTGAATGAAAGTGGCACCCGTAACACTAAAAAAATAAACCTAAGGTGTTATTTATACCCCCTACCCCCCGATATTGGAGTATTTAAAAAAGGGATAAGCAGCGATTGCTAATCCAAAACATCTAAAAAATCATCAAAATTCATCTTTTTTAAATTCATTGTACTACTAATGTTGTGATTAGCAAATCACGCTTTTGTATTTTTGTTACTACTACTATGTTACTGGAATGGATATGTGAACATAACCATGAGTGGTTGCCTTGAAATCCATGTATTAAGGCAGTACTTTTTTTCCTCGCTTCTGTAATTTCTATACGTGCGTATCAAAATTCACTTGGAGATTTAAAAACAAGCCTTTCCCGGTGAAACCCAGATTTTAAGGGTGATATTGTGGACCATGATCAATACAATTTGATTTGTCAAACACAAAAATTATTGAATCTTTGTTATTCTGTTATGGTGTATGTATTGTAAACCACAAGCAGTTGTTTAGTGTAGATGTGTGGTGTGAGATGCCATCGCTTTTGTATGTCTATTTGCAGGGAGGGAGACGGTGTTATGAAAATCCTTCTCGAAATCCCTATTTTGTCACTGATTTGTGGTTTGTTTCTGTGTGTAAAGCGAGTTAGTTTATGCAATTGAACACTATCCCTGATTTGTAATTTAATAAAACATGCCACATTGTTTTTATTCTCTTGCAGTATTGCTGCTAATCCCTTTAATTGTTAATTCAAAAACAGCGGAAATCAAATACCATTGCAGGTCAGACAAATTATATCAGATTTTGAAAACATTTTGATTTCGAGCAATTCTTTTCGTGGACCGACGTTGACATATGTAATTTCTTGCAGGGTCCCTCAGTAGTGCGCCGTCGGCCAATCTCCTACCACACCATCGCGCATATCCAAAATTAAAGCAGGGACCAAAAGGACTAAGAGTGGCAAGTTATGACTCCCACGTTTTCCAGATTGTAGAGCCAGATTGTGGTTAATTCACTTGTTATTGCCTTTAAACAAATGATTTACAGGCTACAAAAAGTAACCAAGTTTTAATAAAGTTTCCGCAAAATGCCTGTCCTATTTGGCAGATTCTTTTCCATTTAAGGAAATGTGAATCAATAAAAATGGAATTTTGCCCTGAATAGAGAGAGAGTGGTGTCATCTATAATAGAGTTTGATGAACCACTACCCAAGCAAGAGCATGCAGTCCAGCATAACATCTAAAATGGGGGGCGCCATTGCTAAGCACACTTAAGGGCATTTTTCAAGGAACAATTTCACCATAAAATTTGATTGGTGACAACACCAGAAGGTCAATCAACATTAATATTGTGAAACTCAAATTTCAAAAAGTGATGAGCCTGAGGACACATACTTAATGCAGACTGTGTGTTGCAATGCCAAATTATACAATAATGAAAACATGGATCCACGGTTCTACACAATCCAAGGTAGAGTAAATATGTATACTGTTGATAACTCTCATAATCCTAGTCTTTATTAATTAATGAAGTGGTACTGGTTATGTTAATCATATAGTCTTTTGTAGTACTCCAGGTAGTAACACCTACCCCAGTACTTGACACATTTGTGGACAGCCACAACACATTCTAACCAGGTATTGGTACTCCTTTTCTCGCAGACAGGGGAAGAGTCCCCACACCATATGGCAGCCTATCATACTTCAAAATTGATAATCAGATAAGCAAGCTGGGCCAAATCCAAAATACCGTTTGCGAGGGACGGAAGTTGAGTGACATTTTCAATTGTCCCAACTTCTTTGGTAGATTGGACACTTTGAGTGGCGTGGGAATGTATGAATGCCAATGCACTTTAATTGCAGGGGACCATGGCATTGGCCACAATTGGAAAATGTTGATATGCGAAGGCAATACTGTTAGCGCGAGGGACGGATCGACAATCCGCCCTCGGTTTTACATTGAGTTGACATAGCAACTTGATTAGGTAAGCCATATTTTTCCTTTTATTATTGAAGTATTATTGGTTGCTTAAGCATGCTGTATACTGGAAGTTAAAATTACACAGCAGGAGTAGGATAGATGAATGAAAATTTGCGAGGAGATGGACAACTTCCGTCCCTCGCACCAGAAAATGGGGTTGCCATGGCAACTCGCTTGATCGTGGGCCATCTATTTTATTGTTTTTGTGCGGAGAACTTGGCTTGGTTATTTGTAAATACTTCAGCGTGTCTTCATTCCTGAATGGAAAGAAAGGACAATTAAAAAAAAAAAAAAAAAAAAAAAAGGGTGAAAATTTTGGATTTGGCCCAGCTTTAAGCCTGTTCAAATTTAATTGTCGATACTGGTGTTCTGCCCCACCTCCCACCTATGGAATCCATTTGTCCAAGCTTATTCCCTTTGGCCGATCTGAAAGATAGAAAAGAACATATAGTCCGAGATGCCGGCCAGTTTACTTAGAAAAAGAAAATATTACTTCTAGTTGTTATTTTTTGGTGAGTGGGATTGTTAGATACATTATAAGAATCAAACTGCTGACACTCTATCAGCATTGAGCAATTTTAGATATTCGTAAAAAAATATAAAAACACAAAAAATGGCCGCCAAAATGACAATTTAAGCGAAATATTGCCAAAAGGTTGTGTTTTTCTTAGTAATTTATAAAGCAGAAGAAAGAAAACATTACCTTATGGTATTAATGGGATTCATAAAGACACAAGCTATGTTTAAAGATATGTTACATATCAAGATTGTGACCCAAAAAAACAAAATGGCTGCCAAAATACTGCATTTTTGCGATTTATCAAAACAAGGTGTGTTATGCCGTAGGATAAGCCTAACAAATGTTAAGATGTTATGGATGGAACCTAACAGAGTGTCAAGCCATGTCTATGAGTTATATTTTATTCACTGAATATATTTCAAGATGGCGACCAAAAAACATGGCTGCATGGCACCAACCCGCCGTGCCCATCCCACCTTTCGCAAATTTAACCCCCGCCATTCTTTGTTCATGACGTGCCTCCTGAAACAAACTAATTACTCAAACTTGTGGCAAATGCCTGCCCATAATTATAGATTTTCTGTCTGAAATGGTGTTATAATTCAAGAGATCTAGACAAAATAAATATAAGGCTGCCAAAATAGCAAACTTAAGTAATGTAATGTTACTGGTAAGTTTTGTTTTTTCTCAGTATATGCAGTTCTCGTGGTTCCGTGAGTCCTTAAATTAAGATCCTTCCCTGACCAGGGTTTCATTTTGACGTGTGTTCTTTGATATGTGTGTTCTTTCATGTATAGGGAAGAATGCAATACTCAACCTGGGGGCTGTTTTCCGATTCTGCACGGTTACGCGCGGTTCTTCAATTAATTCCATTTGAGTTTGATGACTTACTTAATCGAATTAAAGGATTCAGAAGAGTTGAGCGGATTAAATGAACCGCCTGGTGGAAACCGGACAAGAACGGGGAAAATGCTCGCCGGTTTTGATTGGTCCATAAAGTGCAGCGGCTGGGAAAAAACGCAAGCAGGGAAGCTCATTGCCGGGAAATCATGCCGACTCGCGGGAAATTTTCGTGACGCAAAGAAAAGAAGAGGGACAAAAAATAAGGAAATAATCAACGAAAAAATTGTGATATAAACAAGGAAAACACGTAGTAAATAATCACGGGAAACAAGAGAAAATAAACATTAATTGAATAATAACAGTAGGAAAAAGAGTCTGAGTACCAGTGTGTTTATTTCTTGATAAAATCTGAAGAAAATAGCTACGTCTCGGGTAAAATCACCACAAAATCTAGCGCAAGAAAGCCGACCCTCATCCGTAGCAAAGTCTATCAATGTCATCAGCGCACGTGTGTATCAACTTTAGTATCAGCTCCAGTATCAAACGGTCGATCTGTTGTAGTTATTTACAAATGTTGTCGTTAAAAAATAATTTTTAATGCGAAAAAGAATTTAACAATAGGGTCTTTGTAAGATTACATACATATTTGATGAATCTGTAAATTTTAATATAAAAGATTTAATAAAGGATTAAAAAATAAACTTATTCCCACGTGGCTGATCTAGCACAAATATGACATCAAAATCTGCATAGCAAAATGGGTGATGGTGCCTTGTCTTACACACAGCTCGTCTTCCATCACTCTGTGTGAAAATAACATGGGACGGCTTGAAAACAACAAAGTCAAATAAGCAAACAGTCAGAAAATTGATGTTATTGTGTAGTAATCTTAGCTTACTCCGTGTATTTTGCTTGGATGTGGTAAATTAGGGTCGATTGCGGCACAATCTATAACGATTATGAGCTTACCATATCGCCTTAAAAAAGTTGTTAAAAATGCAGCACAATAGCTTCATTGCAACTCGATTTTTCAAAAAGCTTCAGCTTCTGAGGCGGAGAGATCCCCCCTAGACACCCCCCCTGTGCCGCTAACACTCCGCGATGGCTGCAAAACAGCCGTTAAGTCGCGGGAAATCTTGAATCCTTGCCGGGGAAAAAATATTTTTTCCAGCCGTGCAAAGTGGTTTCGTGACCAAGGTTTTCATTTTGGTATGAGTGGATATAGACTCTCAAACCCCAACCAATCAACAGTGAGCTGGCTCCACCAACTACAACATATTTTAGCTGCTGCCTCATAAGACAAGAGCAAAGAAGGTTACTAGTCATTTCCCTAGGAAACGGTAAGGGATTTAGAAACAGAAATACAATCCCATGAAATTAGTTATGTACTTTTGAAAACAATATGGATGTCATGTGGAGAAATATCAGTGAGATTAGAACCTGGGGTCAACTCCATTTGGAGGTGACGCGTATTAAGTTAGGGGTGGGCTATAAATGATTGTTTTAAGATCATTTTGTGGTCCTAACTCTTATTTGAGGCAGCTTGATCCCCTGAGCTTTTGACACCAATTTTGTCAAAATCGGCCAAAAAAGGAGAAGCTGAAGGTGCACCGCTCAAAAACGTGATTGTTGATTTGGGGGGGGGGGGCTGAGGAAGGTCTGAAAATGATAAATTCATCAATAATGGAATATATACCAATTTTAGCAATTTTTTAGGCTTAATTTGTATGTTTTGAAGTCAAAGGAATCCATTTTGATTAAAAATTTCAATCAAGTTTCGATTTTTGTTTTATAAAATTAGCCATTTTACGTAAATGAAGCCATGAGGGCGCTTGCCGGCCAACCCCTAACCTTACCCATTTTTAGATATTTTCTGTAGAATTGAAGATAAGCGTATTAAAGTATATCTGAAAAATTTCAGCACAAGCTATTTTTCGTCCATTTGGTCACGTGCCAAATTTATAATTGCCATTGTCTCTATTGAAAATATAGGGTGCAAAAGTTCATTGACCTACACAAACCTATGGACACAAAATCACTGCAATGAGGCATTCCCATTAACTGGCTGCCACAGGGAAACCGTTTAGTTAAAGAGCTCAAATTTTATGAGTAGGTACTATCAATTATAACCTTTAGACAAGTGTTCAATTATTGCAATCAGAAAGCGCATCCCTTTTAATGGCAAAAGCGACCCCCTCATAGGTGATTTGACCAAAATCGGCCTTTTTACAAATGCGTAGATCGACCTGCTTTAGAAATTTACAAATGGATTCTTTGACCTCCAATACATAGGTTTAGACACCAACATGGCCCTATGTATGTGTATATAATACAGTAATTGACAAATTTATCATTTTTCAGGACCCTACCTCAGACCCCCCCCCCTTAAAGCCCGTTTGGTGGACCTGGGTGAATTATTGAATATGTCATATTTTTCTCCCCCTGTATAGACCACCTCTAATTGTTAAGGCTGTTTAAGACACCCATTTCAGCATGTTGTCACACATAGACCTCATATTTGTTTAAACTTTCACCCAAAGACCCCATATTTATTTTTTTTGTGGGGGGGCAAATTTTACCAATAACACCCAAAGACCTGTACGACATATTTGTTTTGAAATTTTGATCAGTATAGTAGGAATGGGCCTCAGGAAGGGCATTTCAGATGTGGGGCAGTTGTTGAAGGAATAATGATCTCTGATGGGTGGGTCTTAACTGCCAGGTCCTGGGACGTACAGACCGACAGAAGAATGAGGGGTCTAAAACTCGAAGTTTTAGGATCAGTGGCAAGTAGTTTGGAGCCTTGATAGAACCGGCGGGGCAAGAGGTAGTGCTCCAACTGCTCGTCGTGTTCAGTGGGTAAACAAATTGGGTTTGATGTTACTATGGGCAATCCAAATGATATGTTAGCTCTATTCGGATATCTTTATTGATAGTGTGAAACATCGAAGATTGGACGTAGTTACTGGCATTTGGAGCACTGTATTGTTCCTAAAATTTCAGGGTGTGGAATAAAATCTGTGTAACACAAGCTGATTTTATAAGGTAAAGTATTAAAAAATATCGTGGGGTGATCGCCACAGCCGAGATGGCTGTTTCCCATTGTAGTGCCAAAGTCCCGGGCCAATATTAAGTGGAGGAGTCAGAGGGATACCTGTTGATGTGCGGCAATCACATCAATGTAGGTAAATAGGGGCGATTGCCCCGTTTGGGATTGGCTGACCTCAAACATGTGGTACTTATCATCGCCGATGACGTGACCAGCAAATCGTTTCGGCATTGGGCAAAACAGTTATAGCTGAAATTGAGAGGGATATCTCTATATATCTGGATTTGGTCAAGTGATCACACCAGGATATGTTACACTTATAAGAAGCCATGGCACTGTCTGTAGTGTAGATAGGTTGATTATATTCTTGTGATGCAGTAATACTGTCTTCTTGGCATTCACATGTAGGACATTAGTGAAGCATTCTCAAATTGATGTTAGTAGCTCTGCTGCACCACATATCAGATCGGTTGTAAGAGCTAGATCTCTGATAGTCCAAGTATGTGAGATGCTGCCTTTGGTGACGTAAGAATGTCTTGGGTATATCTAGTGTGGGCGTCATATTTTTTGTAAAATGTCACTTGAGTTTTGCTTTTCTTAAAAGAGTTTTTTTCTTCAGTCAACTCGTCTGACTGGATAGTCAACATAACAACAACTATACAAAAGTTAGACTATCTAGTCATGATTCATCAGGACTATGTTACTCCTGACCGTTCAGTTCTAGTTGTCCATACATTGTGTCTAGCCTCTGTCAGTGTGGTTGCCTTTGTTGTCAATAACACCATGGCTGGAATGACTGAAGGGGCCTGCTCGCATGAGATCAAGACATTACCGATCAGACTTACTTTGCTGTGTTTTGTTAGCGCATAGAGGCCTGCTGCAGTAGTTAACCAAAGTTTTAAATCGGTTTTGTCCCCACTAAACGAGGGTTGGCCGGCTACAACTCAACATCAGAAATACTGCTGTGTGAGGATTGTTATTGGAGCAAAAGATAATTGAATGGATGTCCTTCCTGACGGGCTATAATCAAGATGTGTATTATTATTACTATTTTTTATTTTCAATCTGCCTGCCAAATCTAATGAATCTCTTCGTACGTTTGAGCACTTTTAACGTGGTCCCCTTGTTAAACGTGGTTTAACATTGTCCTTGTGTTGTTGCATTATGAGTAGATGCCATCATTGAATAAACAATTTGAATGTAAAATAACAAAGAAAAATAGTAAATTTAGACTTCCAAGTCTACTAGAAACTGCTTTTTGTATAGATTCTTGGCAAAACAAAAAATATTGGTATGACCAATAGTATCATTTTAAAAAGTGGAATCATCTTTTCATTTTAAAAAATTGGTACTTTGGCGGCCATTTTGTTTTCCGCTACAATATTCCAAAAGGACTCAATGCTGATATACTGTCAGCAGTTTGATTGTTCAACTAGATGGTCTAAAGCATAGAACTGTTGAGAAAAAAACTATAGTAAAAATTTATAAATTAGAGCCAAAAATCACGAAATGCGCGTCCGCGACTTATCGCTGATGATCTGTTGGGCGCACGGTCGCGGTTGATGCCTCAACATCGTGGCTTATACTATTGGACGGTAAGGCATCATTACATGTAGGGCCCTCCTTAAGTTGTAGTGGTGCCGCTCGGGAAAAGGGGATTGCGCAGGTATGGTCAGAAGATTATGGAAGAATGCATGCAAGAATGATTTCTGCACGGTGATTCGATTGTAATTATTAAATGATGGTGATTATAGAATCGTCCTTTGTTTTAATGACTTTCATTCAATGAGTGAAGCCCCAAACTTCACATATGGTGATCGGATCCGAGCATTGTCGACGGCTTTACGAATTGTACGATGAAGATCTCGGTACCTCTTGACACAGTACATGTCATGGACAGGTAAAACATGATGGTAAAAACTAACAATGTAAACACGAATATGAACAATGAAATGAAATGTAAACAAGGCAAATACTCCAATTCAAAAGAACTCATGTCACAACCACAAGACTTGGCAGCTGCCATTACTGCGGCACAAGCTGAAGAAGGCAGCACAATACGCTGACAAAGCAGACAAAATAAGAGTCTGATATTTCTTCTCTTGTAGACAAGGTGGTGGAAAAACTGAGCATGTCTGATTCAAATCCGCGGTCTCCAAAATTCATAGTCAGCAGTCCAGGGTTACATGTCAAATCTGTCAGGGAGATGGACACATCGATTGCAGTGGTCCAAGACTTTGTGGCCGTATCCCTAGAGTTTTCGCAACCATGGCAGAGTCCTCAGTCAATTAGGCCCCCACAGGCGTGTGTTAATTATCCATAATGCTCTGCACGTCCCCGATATACAGTTCGCAACCACAGCAGTGTCATCAGTCAATTAGGCCCCCACAAGTGAGTGATAATTATCCGTCATACTATTGCACGTCCCCGATACAGCTCTCAACTGCAGCAAAGTCAGTCAGGCCCCCACAAGCAGTGACAATTACCCATCATATTCTGCATGTCCGCATCTGGCGCAGTACCACAGCAGAGTAATCAGTCAGGACCCTCCCCACACACAATTTCCAAACCATATTCTTCACCTCTGAAGGGTTCGTAGGCAACAAGGAGTAGCACTCAATGCTATAAAATGTGGGAACTTTGGACACTTTCAGTATGAATGCTCCTTTATGGGTCATGGTGTCAATGAATGAATGTTTCTTTCTGGTGCTATGACATGGCCCTGATGTTAGTAATGAGCACTCACACAACCATCTCCCCAGGGTAACTATTGTAAAGTCTCCTTTGCCACGAATTATTTTCCCAATAGTAAGTTTTTGAGGGGTACCGCTTTTCCCACTGTTAGATACAGGGGGCAGATGTTGTAAGTGCAATAAAGGCCCATGCATGCTTTCTCCACACAAACACAGTAAATGCAAAAAAAAAAAAATAGCAAACTGCTACAAATGAGTGTTCAGAAATTACCGGTATGAAGGTTCGTGCAGCGGTTATTGGCAAACAAATGTGGAGTGCAAGTTTTATATAGTCCTAATGTGCAACCTACCTTGATATTGGGTTTGGATTTCTGTCAACAAAACAAGGCAACAATTCATTAGAGAAGATGGTGTGTATCTGTCTTTGGACCCTGTTTAGGTCAGTGGTGTTTGACAATGACATGACGGTGCTTCCCAAAGTCAAGTAGTGGTTCTAGCACGTATTGCAAGTTCTCCATTACCAGATGAAGTTCTTAGTACCACCACAGGTTCTCTGTCACTGGCAATGTCAGGTCTTTTTCCTGCCAATTACTGTCTACAAACCAAAATAGAGGGTTCATTTTGGGTGTGCCAATTTTTTAGATTCCTGTCACGGGACCAACAGGCCCCACTATGGTCAATTCACATGTGTATCACCAGATGATATGCTATTTTATCGAGTACACATTGACTGGTCCAGGGTTCAATCACCCAAAAAAAAAACGTAAGTGGGATGTTCCATTTCATTCAATTCTGGCAGCTTACAACATTGAACAATGGGTTTATACTTTGAGAGCCATGGCCTTTTTCCTTTTTCCCCCAAGTTACATTTGCAAGTCACTCCCCAAAATGAATTACAAACCTAGATTTCTAAATTTTACAGGAGACTTAAGCATGAATGTAATGAAAGCAAATAAATTGTCGCTTCTAAGAATTATCATAAAGTAAGTTCTGAATTAGGGGTTATTCATAGTATTTGGGTATGCAACCTCGTTTCTGCCGAGCTCCAGTTCTCAATGGGCATACGAAGCAAGAAAAATCGGCAAAAAGATATACGTAAGGTATGTATACACCGACAGCTCGCAGACTATCATCGCGAACGTGCCCCTCACTCCGCACCAACCTTACCGCTTTCTTTATTATCCCCTACTTATGCGGTCCACTGTACCCCCGGCGTGTTACCCACACGGTCCCTTCGGCTGTCGCCTAGACACCCTCCCCAGCCTCCGGTATGTAGCTTTAGCCCGCACTTTTTTGATGGGGGTATATTTATAAATTGAGATAACCCCAATATAGGACACATATACTCAGGAGATTTTCATCATTTCCGTGCCGATAAACCCTCGTTCCCTTATAAGCGACGGTTGGAGAGTATGGAGTTATTTGAGCGAGTCTAAGGACAGCAGGGAATCACCAGTGGATTTCCGGCGCACGGGTGCGCTGAAACCCACGTTCCCTATAAGCGACGGTTGAGTATTTCCGCGCACGGCCGCGGAAATACTCCACCGGGGATACCGGCGCATCGTGCGCTAAAAATCCGTTCCTTATAAGCGATGGTGGAGTATTTTTGCGTCAGTGCGCGGGAAAGGAAAAAAAAATCGCACCGGAGGAGATTACCCTGCGAAACGGTGCGCTGAACCCCCGTTTCCTTAAAGCGACGGTGGAGTATTTTGGCGTCCGTGCGCGGAAAAAAAATCAACTGAGGATTACCTGCGCACTCGTGCGCTGAAAAACCCCGTTCCCTATAAGCGACGGTGTAAGTATTTTCCGCGCACGGACGCAGGAATCCACCGGTGGATTACCGGCGCAATCGTGCGCTAAAACATCCGTTCCTTATAAGCGATGGTGGAGTATTTTTGCGTCCGTGCGCGGAAAATCAACCGGAGGAATACCTGCGCAAGTGTGCGCTGATGAAAAACCCCCGTTCCTTAGAAGCGACGTGGAGTATGTCTGCCGTCCGGGCGCGGAAAATCCACCTGAGGATTACCTGCGAACTCGTGCGCTGTGAAAAACCCGTATAATCGACGTGAGTAGTATTTACGCGCACGGAAGGCAGTGAATCCACCGGGTGGACTACCGGCGCACTCGTGCGCTAAACAATCCTCCTCTATAAGCGACAGTGGGAGTATCTGCGGTCAGTCGCGGAAAATCCACCGGAGGGTAATACCTGCGCACTAGTGCGCTGAAACCCCCGCTCCCTATAAGCGACGGTGGGGGCGTATAGTTGGGGTATTTCCGTGCACGGTCGCAGATAATCCACCGGTGGATTACCTGCGAGCTCGTGCGCTGAAACCCTATAAGCGACGGTGGAGTAGAGTTATTTCGCGCACGGACGCAGTGAATCCACCGGTGGATTACGGCACACGCGTGCTAAATACATCCGTTCCCTATAAAGCGACCGGTGACGGTGGAAGTATTGCCGCGCACGAACGCGGGAATACACCGGTGGATTACGACGCACGCGTTTGCGCTACAACACCCTTTTCCTAGAAGCGCGGTGGAGTATTCCGCGCAACGGTCGCAGGGATCTGAAAACACTATTCATATTACGATGTAAACTTGAAGTACAAAGTAATTAATAAACCCAACAAAAGTATCACAAGGAGGCCTTCATATTTGTCGACTTATTATCAGAGCGTTAATAGCAGAAGAATTTAAAGATGCATTTCTAATAGTAAACATTGTCTATTTACTTGTGTAAGTAAGGTTTACGTTATATTTTGTTAGTTCATTAATCTATACCTTTTACTTCTCATTTTGTTGTTTGTTTTTTAGTATGTTTCTTTTTTTATGAAACAAACCGTCGATGACGGGTGATGACTGTTATGAAAGGTGAATGTTCAAATAATAAAGTAACCAGGATCATCCAGTGTAAATGAGAGATTAGTTTTGTTCGTACAACATGCGCCGTGTCTTAATCGAGCGCACGATTTTAGACTGCGCCTAGTATGTGGTTATTGTAGGACCAAAAGTCCGCTCTAGGTGCGCTCTATGTGGCTCGGGAGTCCAGGGTTTCATGCGACTTACTTTAAACTAGAAAAATCCTCTTTTCTTACTCTTTTCGGAATAAAGGGCCAATACTTGTGATGAGTTATTTCGTTATAAGACAAGAATCTAGTGTCAAACAGATCTCGACCCGGCGAACTAGAGTGCACCCCTAGAGCACACCAAGAGTGCACCTATAGGGTGTACTTTTCGTAAAAATACCACCATGATACCTAACAGTGTATAAGGGCGTTCATACTTCATGCATCTGGCGGTGTTGCAGTAACCTGAATTGCAGTCTATACCCAAGATACAGCTTCGGTGCTTGCTGCAATAAAGTAAATCATATATATTATAAGCGCGAAGCGTAGATTAGGCCGTAGCCAAATCGAACGAAGCAGGACGCACTTGGTTGCGCACTGTTAGCCTCTCCTATACACACTGTATTTAGCTGGAGGAAAAATTTCCTTCAATAAATATTCATGAGCTGTACGCGTAGTGTCACTTGGCGCAATTTTCGCGTTACGCTGTTGCATATCCGTTTATAGTTGATTATAAACTCCCGTACTCTGTAAAAATGTTTTTAGAGTGGCGACGGTGGGCTGGTGGGTACGGGTACTGAACGGAACCTGCATCCAGTCGAATTTTGTCCATTTAGACGAAACTACGTCTTATTTACATATTAGATCCTATCTGGGTCTATAAGAAATAAAAAAAAAAAAATCCTATTGGAAGGTTACAAACATGCACTACATACTAGAGAGTTAAATTATTAATCTATAATGATGTAAAATACAACCATTCCTTGGTTTCATTATTGTTAAATACGGAAAGTACGGTGGTGACATGCTTACTTGTCACACAACTTTGAATGATTAGATCCTATCTTCGATCAAAAATCAGAGTACGTACCCCCATCGACCTTTGTTTGAACTTCGGGTGGCTCTGAAAATAGTTGAATATTTACGAGTGGTAATAACATTCTGTCACTCATGGATTAACAGCATAACAATAGTATGCCAATTATTAAACCCATATTCGAAGTTTTTACCAACCAGAACCCTTTTGAACAAGACACAAATTACATAAAATTAATATAGGCCTAAAAGGGTGGGATAGCTCTTACCCATGCTCGTCTTCATAAGCATAGACACAATAAATGTGTTATACCTGCTCGATTAGATTAAATTGCTGGATAACCGCGCGGGTCAAATCGTATTGCCCTGTCACGTGTTAACGACCCGGGACCCGGTTAAATTTTAACCGTAAGAAATGACACTCATATACTGTGAGTGCCAACTTCACAAAATCTTACTGTGGAGTTTTGGTGGCTCTGGAAAAGAGCCGTTTTGTGTTTTCGTGCGGTATACCTTTACCAATTAGGCCAACTAGAAGAAACTATATTACGTTATTTCAATCATAT
>JAMKCH010011363.1:0-28678 GCA_023653785.1 Ophioderma brevispina
GAACTCAAATGTTCACACAAAAACTTAATTCATAGTTTGTTTTATAACTAAAAATGTACAAATTAGCATGCTTTTTAACTATAAAAAAACAGGGTGTCTGGTGGGTATGCAATTACTCCTCGCAGTAAAATCAAGAACGTGGTCAGTCAACTGGAGGAGAATGAATATGATGCCCTTTCCTGAATATGCCTTTTAAGAGGCCCTTAAAGAGCATGTGACAAAATAGAAGATGGTTGTGTTTGTACATAACTATTTCACATTTCACATGGGTCTTTAATAATAAATGCTTTTCCTCTTCTCCAAACACAATATTTTGGGAACAATTTTGGAATTGAATATTATTGTTTTGTTTCCATTTCAAAAAATTACAGGTGCATTACCACACCCTGGGCAAACTCCATCAATCTATTAGCTGGGTTTCCACAGTTGCACATGAAACCCTTTCTCTGTTGTTAATTTGACTTATGCAGCAAATTTTGACCACTTTGTTACTTTGCAACCACATTTATTTTTCCCCTTCACAAGATATTTTAAAATGAACAAATTTTAAAGCCAAACACAAGATCATGATTTTGAAAGGCAATTCCTCAGTTTTTCAAAGTGGACAAATAAACGTAAAAATAATACTTAAAGGTCCATGGCCCGATCGCTAATAGCCTCGTCCCCAGAACCCCAGATTTTACCGGAAGTGGTCGAAATTTTGTTATCAGAAGGAAGCTACTATTTTTCTCATTTACCCTGTGAAATCTTAGGGCTAAAGGATGCTTGGTTTGGAAGTTATGAGCGAAAATGTACTCCATTTTGGTCGACCAATATTAATTTTACACAGTACTCTATGGGGCTCACAAAATCACGTTTCTAGCTCTCACATCAAAATGGATTGAAATATCGGCGAGAAACTTTACAGATGGGGGTTTTGGGTGAAGGCCTTTCTATCAAGATGAAAACTTTATATACTTAAATCGGACCATCCCCCTTTAAAGTGACAGGAGGAGATTTTTTTAGGATATTAATTTCTCTCAAATTTCACTGAATCGGTTGTAGACCACCTACCGAGAACGTTTCGAAGGTTTATTGGACAAATAGGTGCAAAAGAAAACTGCAAATCTTGTTTTGAACTTGCCAGCTATCGTAATCGTTCCCCATAGAAAACCATGCTTTGACTTTCTGTCGTGCACGACAGAAAACTACTAAATCATTATCTTATTACATAAAGACAGTGTATTTGGCTTATTCACTTCAGGTGTGATCTAATACATTGGTAAGCATTCCAAATATGTAAAAAACCGGGGATCGAGAAAAATTGGGGGGCGCTTCTTCCTGGAAATCTCCTCATGTCTCTTTAAATACAAACAAAATCAATCAACATATTGAAAGACAATAAACATAGTGTGCATCATTAAACAAAATCACAGGAATGTATCCTTGTTTTAATTCATTGAATATGGTATAACATATACAGATTACAGTAAGTGGAAGCTCAGTGAAGTTCTCTACAGTATATCTAGAGTAAAATTGGCAAAATTAAAGAGATACTAGAAAAATGTGATTGGCAAAGCATCAACTAGTGAGAATGTCAATGCTGTAAAAATTGAACATTGTGGCAGCAGTAAAATTGCTTCATTATTTCTTTCAAGATAATTGGTAATATGACTGACATTTTTATGACTTCAGAATGTCTCTTCGAAGGTGAACTGCAGATAGTAATAAACAGTCCTCTTAAATCACAAAGCTTGCTTTATATTTCTTATTTCTGTATGTTTTTCCAAAATTTACAGCATGCTGCTCTTGCATGAAAAATAGCAGGAATATAGGCACTCTAAAGTATTTGCACTACAAGTTTCCATGGGCTAAAAGCACAGACACCATTAGTAGCCCTTTTACACCACACAATACCTCACTGTGCTACCATTATGGTATTTGAGGTTCCAGTAGCATACTTTCCATATGTATGCATACAAACGAAAAGTGACCACAATTAGTAGCCCTTTTACACCACACAATACCTCACTGTGCTACCATTATGGTATTTGAGGTTCCAGTAGCATACTTTCCATATGTATGCATACAAACGAAAAGTGACCACAATTAGTAGCCCTTTTACACCACACAATACCTCACTGTGCTACCATTATGGTATTTGAGGTTCCAGTAGCATACTTTCCATATGTATGCATACAAACAAAAAGTGACCACAAAATTTCCCTTTGGTCTTTTGTGGTATTTAGGAGTTTCTTATGAAACTACAGGCGGAGTGTTGGGGGAGAAAACCCAATAAGATTCTATGACATAAGAAGGGAGATACACTTAAATTTCCAGTATGCCAATCATTGTGAGTATAATCGGGTTAGCGTAGAAGTGACACTTTATCCCCAGCTATATTCTGTAAATAGAATAAAGCACATGATAGTGAGTAGGTGCAAAGGGTATAATCTAATTATGCTTTATTTTGATTGGTTAATCAGAGACCATCTCATGATGTGTCCTGTAATGAGCCAATCAGACAGCTCAATTCAAAGGCATGGTGTAGGTAAACTGAATTGTGTCTGTATAACAAAAACAAAGCTAACTTAAGAGTAGTAGTAGTGCTTTCAGAAAAGTATCTATTGTCTGTTATTTGTATCGCTTTTAGAACCGAACAGAGTTAAGAAAATCTTGAACAAATTCAAGGTTGATTCACAAATTCTAATACAATCTCACTTAAAGATGAGAGAAACTTTGTACACAACAAATGTTACAAACTCTAACAATCCCGAGCTCTGCAACTGAACTCGGGCCAAGAAACTTCTATTTAAGTTGATAATAACATAATAGGCATTGCCAAAGTAAACACTATACCACACCAAACCAAACTATAGACAAAAAATCATTCACCCTTTGAAGTGAATATCTCTGAATATATAATATAATGAAATGGACAATTAATGATAAGTACAAAATCAAGATTACATTGTTGTGGCATTTTAAGTTAATTACCGACTTAATTTGCTTTTAATTAATTATATATGTAAATACCCATTTACACATATCATTATCTCAGACCACAGACAAATTCTAAGTATCCAGAAGCCTATATAGAATAATATAAAAGTATATTAATTACACAAAGCACACTTCTATTTAAAAATCAACTAAGAAAGTAATCGACAATCTGGCCTCTTCAACCCCAAAGAAGTTTGTACATAGAGGAATTAGATTTGGGGATTACAGGTGCATTTCGTGATTCCAGCACATTCTGTTTTATTTGTTTCACTAGATATACTTACGAAAAGCTTATTCATAAAATTTTAGTTGATTCTGATCTTGTGTTATGAACAATTGCTTGTTTCCCACGGTCCCATAGACTACTTTGCTGTATTTTCTGTCCGTTTACGGACAGAAAATACAAAATTACGAATTTCTTACAGATACAACCAAATTTGAACGTAAGATTAAGTACACATGGATTACTAAGGCTAACAGTTCAGATGATCTAAAAATCTCAACTTTTTAGGTAAGTCGGGGGGACGAGGTTGTGGATCACGAAATGCCCCTTTAATAATTGAAGCAGTTTCCATTTGAGAGCAGATGAGAGGGTAATTTGCATATTCAAATTATTTCCATGCAACTAAAAAAAAGCATTCCCTACAGAGCAATATTACCACCACCAAATCACCGCTAGCCCTAGAAACAATTCGCTTCATTTTTCCCAAAACCCGCTCTTATGCCTGTATTACTAACACTATAGATTATCCAAAAATACAACATATCAAAGGATTTTGGCAAATCGTTAATATCATTATTGTAGTTAATTGTAAGCTTATATTAGCTACGCCACAATATTAATTTCCGTACCAAGAAGTTTGCAATGAAAGAGCTTATTGCCTATATCTAAAGTTACATATATGCAAAACAAGAGTGTCCAGGTTTCCTAAGTATCCGAGGAACTTGTAAAATATGTACATATAAACCGCATGCATTGAAGAATATATTGATCCTTAATATACATTCTCTTAATCTTTTTTCACAAAATTTTAACATATGTGCAACTTTAATATAAAATGTACATGGTGATTTCTACTACAACTATGATCAGATTTTAAATTCCTTAAACATTGCACAAGTTGAAACAATCTGGACCTCCCTGTCACTGACCTTTCTTTGGTTGTTTTTTATTGGTTGGGAAGTTATAAAAGCACCAGTTATCCATTAAAGTTAAGACACTATCTGTGATCCACTCAGAAGAACCAAAAATATCTGAGATTTGCAGTAGAAGCTTAAAAATGAAGGACAAATCTGTACAATTCTTGTTATTTTTTCCAACTGAAAATTGACAGGAAGAAAAAAGCAGTGTTACAAATCTCTGTTCATTTAAAAGTCCGTACAAATTGTAATGACTAAAACATCTAATTTTGTCCTTATTAGGTTGCTTTTGGTCTTTAAACTTGTAGAGTGTGTTGGGGTATCTATACTCGTTATAGACATGCAAAAATCTCATTTTTGATGCTTTATTTTAATTTCTGATTTAAAAAAAAATCACTGATAGTGCCTTTAATGGTGGTTTTCCTTTGCTACCATGTTAATGGCTATCAAGTTATTTGGAGATGTCTTCCTGATATTCTGAAATAATCAGTTAGCAAGGAAATCAAACCAGCATTACAAAATTGGACACTATGGACACTGGGTTCATCTGTAACTTGCACATAAAACTCCAAAAGGTATACATTTCTATTTCAACAGTGCCTTTCACCATTGTATTTTCACTAGTGTCTTGTCACCTTTGTGTCAAACTGTTTTGTTGTTGTGTCCAACCCATTCGCCGTTTCATAATTACCGGTACTCAAAAGGGTTAAAACAGGAAGAAAACATATGCAATATGTTGGCCCAATAGCTAATACAAATAAGTGAATTACACTGATAAAATAGTGCAGACAAAGTGATTCTTAAAAGATTCATACTTTTGAGAGTTGGAATCAGATGACTAAAGCTCAGGCTTTGAGTAATCTTCTAACTGAATTATTCAGACTGTTCATAATTTGGGTTTGAAAGACATGATAAATTTGACATTATTGTTAGTGACACGCTCAATGTTTTATGCATTTTTTCCTCCATGGCAGACACCGTACTGAACACTCAAAAATGTCTTTGTGAAAATTTCAGCATTGTTTCTCAAAAAATGCATGTTTGAGGAATTTAAAGTCACCTTATTCAAGATGGAAGATTAAACCTTCATTTCATTTTCTTACCAATAATCCATTTCATTCTATACACACACATTTGTCATTTAAAGGTGATAATATCGGTTTGAGTCAGGCTTTGAAATTAACGAGGCACATAAAAAAGGCTTGTCTAACGTAATAACAGAAGGCCATTAGATAAGCTACCATTGGTTGAATCAAGTGTTTTTATAATGCCGTTTCAAATTTAAATTATACACTGGCATTGATTTTGGCCAATATACATTTTATCCTAGATCAATTGGACTTTGAATACATGTTAGCATAAATTTCATTACACCACTTGCAGTACATGTGTCCTATCATGTCAAAAGGATCACTTGTCTCAAATCAAATTTTGCAGTTCATGAAAATGGTGTTTTCAGTTATTTTTCTCAAAAACTATAAGGCATCTCTACTCCTCCCGTACAGTGCATTTTTTGTACCAGTATATGCCGAAAGCTATTTACACTCCTGTGTGGGAAGAGACATTAAAAGCCTTGCTCAAGTATACAACACACTGGGAGTAATTAGGGTGCCTGTACTTCTTGGATAACATATATGAAATGCAAATTCTTAACATCTGATGACCGAGTTCATTTCCCATGTGAACTCACAACCTTCTGATAGTAAGTCCAATGCTTTAACCACTGCACCATCATGTTTATCATTGCTTTTGAGTAAAATTTCCCCAAACTAAAACAAGAAATAACAATAATTTGTTTTATAGTTAAGTTTTTTTATTTTCAATTAATTCAATACATGTACCACATAAACAGTCATTTTCATCCTTACAGTGACAATGGAACTGAATATATATCAAGAATGACATTTTGATTATGTTATGGAATATATTATATCAAATCTAGATTCATATAACTAGGCACTTACGTAATTAAAATGATTTCATTTTATTCTACAAGAAATATATACACTTGTCTGGCATAACAGCCCTTAATAGCCATTCGATCAAGGTTCAAACAAACTATAGGGATACAAGGCTTAAAGGTCATTTTTCTCCATGTACAAGTTATTAATCATACTTTTATCACTTCAAAATTTACATAAGATATATCTCCTATCGTAACACTATTCATACTTCAAATTGGTTCAGCAATCTTTGGTAGAGACACAATGGACGCCCACCTAAAAATCACAAGAGGTATATAGTATACTAGCAAGCTATTTTGAGGTGTGTATACATATGGAATGCAGTAACAACATGCATATTGAACAGATACAAATAAACCACCTAATTGAAATTCTGAGTACAGAAATCGAAACAAGAGTATATGTTGATATGATTACATACTACCTGTTTTGAATAATGATTATTCTTAAATTTGCAACATAAGTAATCAGCTTTTTTTTTTTTGCATCAAGCAGAGCAAAATAATTTGACAATTCTCCACGATTCTTGCAAATGCTGTGCTCTTAAAGTAAAATCTAAATTGAGCACATAAGTTCATATATTGCTCAACAAATATGTATTATACGTAATTTTTATAGTTATTTGACTGAAGGCACATGCAGCAATTATGACCAAGTAACTATATTTTCCTAAGCCTTATATTTTAATTTTTTCATGATGATCCTTTTTGAAAATTTTTTAGTCCTAAAAATGTATGCAAATATGCATTTTCTAGTTTTTTAGCAACACACACATATCAATGGCCTTTTCACCATCTGTGACCACTATTAAGCCAACCAATTAAAACCTTGCAAACATATACACAGGAACATGATGCTTGATTCAGTGTTTAAGTGACAATGATTATGTAAAAAATAGATATTTTGTTAATTTGTACTTGACACACTATCATATGACATTTCCAAATATGTATTTATTTAAACTCTCAATTTTGAAATCCCAAATCTGCACAATTCATACATTTTATTAAAATGCCTAGTTGTGCTTCAATGACCATCAAACTCAAAGTTAAGAATTTTTAGTATGTAAAAGAACTAAATACTAGTATTATATGGGAATACATTTTTTTATCATTTTTAATCATAGAGATCATGATTGTGTCAGAATTTGCAATTTTTACAATTTGCAACGTGTCTGTGGTTTTGATAGAGCGAGGCCAATATGATAACAAAATAATCCCATTTATGATAACAAAATATTCAATTTAATGCACAGTGCTGAATATCCCTGGTACCTAGGGCTTAGAGAAAACAGAAAGAATTAGAATACATGCATAAACGGAACACAAGTATGATAATATCAAATAATCCTTGGTAACGATTACACCACATTTATGTAGAAAACATCACTAATCTATAGTCAACTGTGAATTCAGTGAGAATGATGATTAGAGTGGATTTGACACCGCATGTCCTACAGTAAGTTTCTTGCGCTAATGAGTTGATAAATGTAAAACATGCAATAAGCTACATTAATTAAGACACTGGTTTATATTTATGACCCAAACTCCCACATAACATCATTAGGAACAGCTCGATGCCTGGTATCATATTTGTAACATTTGCAAGGAATTACTTGGTTGATTCGTACATTTGTTTCAAAAAAAAACCGAAAGCCAATCTAAATATCATTGTTCTTTTCAGAAAGTTCAAGGCTTTGTAAGTATGTAGCTCTAACCCTGTACACAAAAAGAAAATAAAGCAGTTAAGTTTTAAAACCAGTTCCAATGAATTAATAGCAGAGTTCGCATGCATTAACTATTCAACGCAAGTTTCCTACTTGAACATTTCAGTGTTTGCACCACAATTCACTACTTGTTCTGTTTTTATGCTCTACGGCCCACTTTCAGTAAAAAATATAACCGCACACACCCAAGCTTCCACATTTCAACTGATCATGTTTAGTCGTTCAGATACGATAATTCGTTAAAGTACAGAGTGTGTCAAAACACAAACCTTTTTGATGGCCTTACGTAAATTTGCTGTTTTTAAAAATTAAATGGCTTACACACTGCAGAGAGCAGCATTTGACTCTGGGTGCAAAACAGGTGCCATTCCCTGTCTTTCCATTATGAAAGGAATATAACTCTTTGGACAATGTTTTCTGTGGTTTAACTCCTCTGCATAATAACAAGGTAAAAATTTGCAATCCAGGAAGTGAAAATTGGTGGTAAGATTTTCTTTTCTCCTTTTTGTTTTCTTTTTCTTCTTAACATATTCTTTCCATACCTAATATTCTATAAATCACAGAAAACCATGATAATTATTAATGATAATCACAAGATTGATAATAAAAGCAATATCTATATCCATATTTCCCCACATGATCTCATAATCTTACCAAAACTATTACTCCTATCATTACAAACCTTAAATCTTGCATTCACACACACCCACCTTGTAATTTCAAAAGTGAGCCTTCAAATGGAACAACCCATAGAATGTTTTTTTAAGTCGGGATCTGGATCAATTTACCTCCAGTAAACGATTCCCGCCTCACACTAGAGGACTCTGGTACCTAGATTGATGAGTGCAAGTACAGAACCCGATGACTCCCTACTCTTTTCGCGAGTCTGCAACTTTCTACGTGCTCAGGATTGACTCCACTGACACACGAGACCAACAGCTTCCCACAACTCTCCGAACCATGAGGCCCCGGGCACATATAGCATATACCTGCACAATCTATGCAATGGGTGGGAGCGAGAAATTCCATAATCACACTTCCGTAATTATGCAATTTTTCGACCTTATAGGACCTATTTGGAGTATGACCAAGACGCCCGACTCTCGCGGGGCTACCGATGGTTCAGCGCCTCGAACCCGTCGGGTCCACCTCGCCTCGTCGTGTATCAACCTCTTTAGAATCACATTTTGGCCCTTTTTTTACCACTTCTTACAAGAAGTCAGTATATTGATTAGAGTATTATACTTAGCAACAATGTATTAAGCCATATTTGTTTTGACTGTTGTACATTGATCACCTACAAGGCCACATATCCAGATATGAAAATCCACTTTTTTAACAATTAACTTGAAAATGTCTGATAAAACACCCAAATGCCCCGAAAATGGCTGAAACTTGCCTCAATCTGAACACAAAACCTGCAATTTAGGCAAAGGTTGAAAATTCTCATGCCTGTATGCTTCATTTACAAACCTACAAAATCCAAGTTTCTTTTACTTTTTACTACACAACCTCTTTCCCCCAACTTTCTTTTCCTCTTGAAAGACAACACTTCAAACATTGAGCTATTTCTTTTGAAATCCAAACTCCCCCTGAAGACAACTTTACCTTAAACCATCTACAGAGGGGGCATGTATTTCAAATGAAGGGGTCTGTTGGGCTATTTCTTTTGAAATCCAAACTCCCCCTGAAGACAACTTTACCTAAACCATCTACAGAGGGGGCATGTATTTCAAATGAAGGGGTCTGTTGGGCTATTCCATTTTAAATCCATACTCCCCCTGAAGACAACTTTACCTAAACCATCTACAGAGGGGGCATTATTTCAAATGAAGGTATCTTTTGGGATATTCCATTTAAAATCCATACTCCCCCTGAAGACAACTTTACCTAAACCATCTACAGAGGGGGCATGTATTTCAAATGAAGGTATCTGATGGGCTATTCCATTTTATATCCATACCCCCTCCTTTTGAAGGCTTTAACCAAACCTTCAAAGGGGGCAGAATGTTGGGTTGATATTTATTTGCTTCAATGGGTCAATTAATTGTCTCAAAAGATAGAGAATTAACCCCTAAAGAAAATAACTAATTTTTTTTTAAAATATGGATACCTGAAATATGTGATCAAAATAGATGTATTATAAACAGGCAGATATCCAGAACACAAGATCAGTTCCTGTCAATTCATATATATGTTTCACTTCAATTATGCAGTGACTGAAGTGGACATATGTAGTGAAACGACATGTTTCACTACATATTCCCATTTCAGTCATTGAAATGTGATATAATATTTTAACAATAGTATTAAAATAAATGGTTTAAAATATGTAAATATTGAAAGCTCCCGATATACTGACTGACACTCAAATTAGAGTTCAGCTGAATTCAGCACACTGCACACACACAGAATGCTGAACATATCAATTGATTCTGACCTTCCAACTGGTAATTTATGATTTCCAAGTAATTCCATCTATTCTGCTGTATATGCAAATCCTGCACAGCTGTAGTAAACCCTGCCTTTGACATGCTACACAGCTGTAGTGCCGTACCATTGCCTCCTAGCTCAAACACAATTCACTACAATATTCACAATTGATTGATTGAAATCTACATTAGAGTATTTTCTCTCTGAAAACAATGTAATTACTGAACTGCATTTTCCATATTTGGAATGGACATCGCCAAATTGGATCTACAAGTAGCGATGTGTGTGGTCTTGATGGCCGTTGGCAAAAGGGTGCACCATATTAAACCAACTGTATACACCACTGACAGTTTTTGTCACCCTTTTCATGACCCTCCATACTGAGAAAAAATATATAAACCCATTAATCCCTGTGAAATACTGTTGGTAAAGTTGAAGGAATGCCTTATAACCTGGTTCCCTATTTATAGGCACTATTGAACCACTAGACGGACAGGCCTAAAGGAACATCCATGCC
Organism: Ophioderma brevispina; assembly: GCA_023653785.1. NCBI lineage: Eukaryota > Metazoa > Echinodermata > Ophiuroidea > Amphilepidida > Ophiodermatidae > Ophioderma > Ophioderma brevispina. The sequence continues at coordinate 10,763 of JAMKCH010011363.1, forward strand.
ACTAATAAATTTTTAGCCTTTTGAATGTATGACTGATGCATTAGTAACACACTTTTCAGAAAGACTTCATGCCAGATATTCTGAGCAAGAGGAAAACACCATCAGAGCCAGCCTTATATCCATGTTTATATATATAAACCAGATTTGTGTTACAAGCCACAAACTCAGTCTTAAAAAATCCATCTTGACTTGTAATAAACTATATCCAGAAGAGCAGTGAATTTCATAATTTATCCAACAAATCTCCAATACACACACATAGTCACAGTACTCGACACACTTCAATATGCACGTAGAGGCCACTAAATCCACTTAGAATTGCTGATTTGAGATTTTGTGGAGGTGGAAGTTTCTTTTCTCACTATAATACACAAGATATTCACTGATAGTACCAAGATTAGCATTTTAGAATAAACTTGGTCAGTTTGCCTGGGCAAAGGTCTACATACAAGTATTTGTAAGAATCTAAAATATAATATGATGGAGACAGGCACAAAAATAAACTTTTGCAAGAAAATGGTAAATAAAAATTATGGAAAACAGTGTAAAAGTCGGCAAAAATACCCCAAATTTGGCTGATAATAAATGAAAATGCACAAATTTCGAAAAAAAAGTGAATGCAGGTTCTTTTTTCAAGAATACCTTAAAAATGGCCCCAAAATTTAAAAGAAAAGTGTAAACTACAATCAAAATACCCACAATTTGGCTTAAAAAAAAATAATAAAAACACAAATTCAAGTAACCAAAACTCTGAATTTAGATTTTAACCTGAAAAAATGTCATGCCTGTGCAACCAGCTTAAAATGGATTTATATGTTGGCAGGCTTCACTTTCCCCTATAGTATTCTCATCCACCAAGGACTCAGTTCAATGGACTATATGCATATGAATTGACACAAACTGACCTTGCATATTCTAGGTATCAAATCTTCCTCAAAAACCAAGAGGTATATTTTGTAATACACTGGTAAATGGAACTGAACTTTGCCATTACAATTGAGTCACAACTTCTGCATCAGTCAGCTTAACATGGTTACATTTGTAAGATAGTTACTTCAAATACTTTAGGCATTTACTAAAAAGGCACACAAGGGGCAACAGTATTATGTGTGCACGTTATTCAAATTCTGCCTGTTAAGTTTTGATCACCTCGTAGAAAATCTCATTCATCATGATCTAGCTTGGACTACAAAACAAGTTTTGGTCAGGATCATTAAAACAAAGCTCAAAAAAAAAAAAAAAAAAAATATGCACGTAGAGGCCACTAAATCCACTTAGAATTGCTGATTTGAGATTTTGTGGAGGTGGAAGTTTCTTTTCTCACTATAATACACAAGATATTCACTGATAGTACCAAGATTAGCATTTTAGATAAACTTGGTCAGTTTGCCTGGGCAAAGGTCTACATACAAGTATCTGTAAGAATCTAAAATATAATATGATGGAGACAGGCACAAAAATAAACTTTTGCAAGAAAATGGTAAATAAAAATTATGGAAAACAGTGTAAAAGTCGGCAAAAATACCCCAAATTTGGCTGATAATAAATGAAAATGCACAAATTTCGAAAAAAAAGTGAATGCAGGTTCTTTTTTCAAGAAAACCTTAAAAATGGCCCAAAAATTAAAAGAAAAGTGTAAACTACAATCAAAATACCCACAATTTGGCTAAAAATAAATAAATAATAAAAACACAAATTCAAGTAACCAAAACTCGGAATTTAGATTTTAACCTGAAAAAATGTCATGCCTGTGCAACCAGCTTAAAATGGATTTATACTATGTTGGCAGGCTTCACTTTCCCCTATAGTATTCTCATCCACCAAGGAGTTCAATGGACTATATGCATATGAATTGACACAAACTGACCTTGCATATTCTAGGTATCAAATCTTCCTCAAAAACCAAGAGGTATATTTTGTAATACACTGGTAAATGGAACTGAACTTTGCCATTACAATTGGGTCACAACTTCTGCATCAGTCAGCTTAAAGGAGAACCCGTACAACGAATAATATTAAACAATATACACCATAAAATAATTATTGACCACATATCGAGTGGTTTCATAGAAAAAATTGAACTATATAACCCTAACAATGAATTAAAACCATCTAGTCTGACCATGTGCTATTTAAAAGTCGCGCTGCTGTATAACGTGTTATGCGATACGACCGGCACGTTTAGGTCATACACGCCATAAGAAATACACACTATGAAAGCGTCATGCGTGAAGATGTATGACGCTACTGTGCCGTCCGGATCGCATAACACAAATACATATCCCATATACAGTAGCGCGAATTTTAAATAGCGCATGGTCAGACAAAATGCTTTTAATTCGTTTTATGGTTAGTAAAATTCCGTTTTCACATGAAACCACTCCATATGTGTTCAATAATTGTTTTATAGCGTATATTGTGTAAGTTATTCTTGATACAAGTTCTCCTTTAACATGGTTACATTTGTAAGATAGTTACTTCAAATACTTTAGGCATTTACTAAAAAGGCACACAAGGGGCAACACTATTATGTGTGCACGTTATTCAAATTCTGCCTGTTAAGTTTTGATCACCTCGTAGAAAATCTCATTCATCATGATCTAGCTTGGACTACAAAACAAGTTTTGGTCAGGATCATTAAAACAAAGCTCCTACTTTGACAAAGAAATGCCCGAGTAAACTGTGACCGACTTGATTACATCTTAAAGCTCACTCCACATGGCTGTAATTTATCTTTTGATCATGATCGCAGTCCTGATTCTGACACACACATGCATACTAGCATATTTAAGACAATGCATTCAAGCTTCAGTGTTGAATTCAACTTCTAGTCAAAAGAATACAAAACCATACAGGACGCAGTACACATACAAATAGAACCAAATGTTCTTTGTTTGCAAGGCAAAAGCCACAAGTGCAATAAGCTTGCCATGGATACATTGCATGCTGCCATGTATTTAAGGGCAGTGTCAACCTTGAGCTTCCGGGTATCTATTTTTGGTTTTGTAACCTTTCGCAAATATTTGATTATTTTGTAAATTTATACATTTCTAGAAAGAGAATGGACGATGAACCCGATTATGGCATCAGATAATGTAAAACTTCCGTATTTTGAGAAAAATATCACAAAACATGATTTTGGCCCAAAAATTTTTACAGACGCATAACAAAAAAAACAATTTGGAATTTTATTCCATGATTTCTTATGTTTTTTTTAGAAACCAAAGACAAATTTTGTCTGGGGACGTTTTTTTTTTGAAAAATCGAGATTACTTTTCGAAATATAGGAAAAATGTCAAAAAAAGTGTGATTTTTACCTTTCTTTTCCAACATTTTAGTAATATATTGGAGAATATCTTTAGTTAAACCCTGGAAAAGTAAAAATTTGAGCAAAACCAGTCCCCTAATACAGACCGATTGTATCGCGTAGGAACGTTTCCAACCTTACCTTTACTTTTCGGTCCTTTTGGAGTTATCTTGTCTGAAAATATTGCCAATTTGCGAAATTTGAACATTGAGAAATCTGTGTTTTAGTAAAAAAAATTGACTTTTTCATGCCATGTTTCAAGCTGTCTCTTTCTCGAATAACTTTATCTTGAACTTCAAAATTGAGTATGTGGTGCAGTGATGAAAATACATCCTTATGCACTATGAAATCAACATCGTTTCCTCTCTAACACCTTCCCAGAAATCAGAAGAATTGAAATTGCGTCTGGTCTAAATTAGCGCTTTGTTACATTTTCAAATATTATTTTTCGTTTTTCCAAATGCGTTCGCGCAAACGTACATTAAAAACAGCGCAAGCTCATTACGCAGTAAAAATCACGCGCGACGCGATGCTGCGCCATGCGCTTGACAGCGTTTAATGTGCTTCTTAAATGCCGCCGTTACGGACCAGGTGGTTTGGTTGTGTGACTTTAAATGGTCAAATAGCTGCTTTAAATCCGCCCAAAAAAAAAGACACACATCAGATTGTCTCTGGCATGGATAACCTTTTGATTGTAACGTAGAACACAGTTGATGATTAAAAGGTTGCAAAAATAAGAAATTCAAGAAAAACAAAGCACTAGGTTAACACTCCATTAAGATGACTAATTTATCTTTCTGAGTCAGTGGCTACATGAATGGTTCTCATGCAAAATGGCGAGGAAGAACCATTTCAAGAAACACTGACCATAGAATTGGCAGTAAGATTATGGAAATTCTTGCAAATGGCAGCTATTCCACTGATGATCTTCTGGCATTCACATTTTTGGGTGAGTTCTGCTTCTTGTCTATTTAGACATAATGGCTTTTATCAGCAGCGAGATCAAAGCTCACGGTTCTTTCAAAATATAAGGTTCCTCATCAAGTAAAGGTCTTGCAATTGTGTTAGCCTTTGACACATGTAAAAATAGCGTGTGCTTTGCCTAAGTGTGTCAGTATTAGCACATTGGTTTATGTCGCTGCAGCCTTCCACAACAGACACTTGAAGGGGTGTGTCAAATAGTGACAGACAATTTCCAAGAGAAAATATGAAACTGAACAGGTTTTAGCGCATTCAGCGTAACTGCTGTAACTGCTAAAATATTACTGATAGCTGATACATTAACTATTGTACAACTCGCAACGGGCCAAATAGAAATTCTAGTAGCCATTAACTTGTAAGATGAAACAGAGAGAATTGCAAAATGTGAAGGTTCCCTTACCTCTCGCCACGTCCGTTTGTTTTCTGTTGACAGGGGAATCCTAAAGCTTACAGGCTAGCCAACAGATAAGTACACAATAATTGATTAATAACCATGCCTTAATTAATTACAATGAGTCAGAGTAGGAGCAACAAGTATAAATCATAAGCCTTAGCAAAAATATAGGAAATATAAGTCACTTAGCTATTAGAGTAGACATATTATAATAATCCATCCCACATTTGGTCCCATCAATGTGTCCCCATCTTAAATGTACATAGCATCACAACTGACAATGAAACGTCTGTTTATTGACACACAAAATATATTCTCCCCTTTCTCATTCCTCAGTGATCTTCTTGAATTTGGAATTTTGTAACACACCATGCCTTGCTTTTTGGTTGACTACTTGAAGACACACAGGATTTAACAATTAGAAATTATACCCTTGGCAGTGTTCTAGTTTATTTTCAAAGGCACCACATAATGTCACACTTACTATATCACAGTGTTGTCCATAAAACAAAGACTCCAACTGAAATTTCTTAAGGGGGGAATGTCATTTCCCAGATAGCGAAGTAATTCTGTTGCTTTTCAGCATACAACAGCTACATTTAGATTACAAAGCTAATCAATTATGAGCAAATTCATTCCACACCAGCTTCATGACAACAAAATAAAATATTTGGGACAAAAAACAAGCAATTAATCTTTCCCATGTTCTAAAATTTCATGGGTGAGCACTTATTAGGTCACAGGTGGCCTACTATAAGATGAACATAATATGTCAAAATATTCTAACATAGTGGGAAAAATATCATCATATTGAACTTTGGTATTTTTTTAGAGACACACTGTAATCAAGACAAAATCAACTTGTCTCAAAAAGGTAAACTTGCAATTATCTTTACTGGTGTCAACTTACATAGTCTGTATGCCTTCCTCAAGGCAGTATTTTACATAGTTTCTATCATATCTAGAAGATATATATAAAAGTATACATTTCAGAAAGGAAACAGTACAAGGAATCCACCTAGCATTTACAGATACCTGCTTAAATGAGCAGTTTCGAAAAAATAATTTTACTGTCTCAAGGGAGGCAAACAGACTATAGAATGTATTTGTAGATATAATCCTTTTGCTATACATTACACAGATTTCCATTCAAATAATACATAATGATCAAACATAACAGTTTGTCAAAACTATAAGACACACAAATTTCATATTGGCTTAATTGAATGTAATTTTAAATTCTATAACTTTCATTCCATACCAATCCCTTCTCAAAGTTGCCAAACAATCATTTTCATATATTCCATGAGAAAGATTGTGCGTACATTTTTTCCTCCAGATTTGTGGAAACATTCTAGGGAGGGGTTCCTCCTTCGTGAGTGATCTAAGCCCTGGATATGGATATGGATTTTCCTCCAGTCTGAAAATAATTGATTCGAAATCTCCTTTCTTCTCACACCTGCTGCTTGAGGCAACAGCACCTTGCAACAAACTTTCAAAATGAACAAATTTGAAATTCCACGTAGATATGGTATGCAAAGTATTCAAGTTCTCATTGCATTTCAAATGTGCTTGAATTGCAGCAATATTAATTGGATATCGTGTCAGGTATGCTTTAATGAAAAATGTACAACAGATTGCATTGGCAATTAAACAATTATCAAAGCACATATTTGCTATTGTGTTATGTGGTCTAATTGCAATTGTCCTGTGTCTTTGATACAGAGGGTGTACTCACAATATTTCATAAAAGGGGTGAGCTCTGCTCATTTAACCACCTTTTCTTGGTCAAGCCTGGCTCTGGTACGACAACCTCGTACACAGATGAATTGTTTAGGAACCATCAATCTCTCGTGAGACCTTCAAAGACCTCACCAATCTTTGTTTTGGGACTCTAATTTGTTCAGTGGTTGTGCATCTCCACTGAGAGGTATAAAACTTTTGTCTCCTTTTGCAGTTGGCTAGATGCAGTTTGCAAATCGGAACTATCATTCAAAAAGAGCTCCATTTCAAAAGGAAAAGGAAGCATGGTCCTTCTTTGGGAAAGTTTTATTAGAGAGTTCCCATGTTATCAGTGTTGCCAACATCACACTTTATCCACCCAATTGGGATACTTTTGGTGGGTACCATGGGTGGCAGTGATTTTAGTGTCCAATATAGAAAGCAACTATTTAAGGTAAAAATTGGGCTACTTTTGCCCTCTGGTGTCACGGACCTTGCGGCCAACAGGAATTTTATGTTGGCAACGCTGCCTGTTATGTTTATGCTCTTATTATTGAACAGAGACTAGCAATCAAATATACCAAATCAACAGCATGGATAAGAAACTTAATCCCAATCTCTACTCTAGTACATCCTGCATAATTGTTATTTTTTAGACATATTTTCAGCTTTCCTTTTTTTTAGAATGATAAACAGCGGTTAGTCCCGTCATAGATCAACTCCACAGTCAGATATCACACGCACTTGTAATAGGTGTAATTATGACTACTCGGTAGACAAAAGCCATGCAAGCCAAGCTATCACTTACCATTTCTATTGTGAGTACCTCCTCTGGGATGGACCAAAATCAGAAGGTTTCAACAAATCCCACATTGCACACCGGTTTAAAAATAATGCCAATGTGAATTTTTTACTCATAAGACCCTGCTGGTTGGAAAGAATACATGTAGTGCAATGCATTGTGGGATTGAATAAAATTACAAACTAGTCGACACCCAACAGGGTAGATGATGTCAGTATTGGTCATCATATTACCAACTGCATTTTGGAGACAGGGATACAATGTGAATACTTATTCTCATGTTTTTCTCATCTTATCTGATAATAAACAATTTTTTTTTTCAATTAATCCAAGAGCACTTGATGTACACACACAAGGCATCTTAATTAACCTAATTAATTAAGCTTATAATGTATATATTACAAAACACACACAAGGTGTGATAAGACCTCAGAGTTGGTTGAAAGCGTTATATTTGCTTCGCCAATCTTGCTGCGCTGCTTGTTTCTTCTTTCGTTGTCCTGCCGCTAGGGCTCTTGCTTTGGCCATGTCTGACAGGTCTAGACCGGTTGATTCTACTTTGGGAGCCGGGGGTCTGGCTGGGGGCTGGGAGACTTTGGGCTCAGTCTGGAGGGGGACAGGTGCATCAACTTCCTGTGATGAGAATGAAAAAATGAGAGAAAAAGAAATTCAAATTATCAGTTTCTAATTTTACTTCAGCATTTCTAGATGTTCTAGATTTATCAAAATAAAAGATCACAGTATTTTTTTTCTAGATATGCAAGTGCATGCCAGACTACAAAAATGTTTATTCCCAGGAAGGTAATATCTTCAAAAAAGGAAAACATTTCCTTCCAGATATTTCCTGGGAACAAGCTTCCCTGATACCCCATTTTTTTCATGCTAGAGTGCATTTTAAAACAAGGTGGTTCTCGAACCACTATAGTCGGGGACAGAATTAGCCGACCAATTGCGCATATGTCAAGGTTTGTCAATCAGCGTGGCGTGGACTATGATTGGTTTGAATGTGCAGAATGGGCGGGGCATGTTCGAACAAAATATGATTTAAAATGTCAAAACTTGCCCTATTCGAGTTGGGTTTTCGACATACTGACACAAAAATTCACGTAAGTAAACTTTCTGTTTTAATAAGCTTTAAATTTTGACAGATTATTTTTCCCGGACGACATTTGTTCTGTACCGTCAAATTACGTCAGACGCACAATTGGTCGCCTTATTCTGTCCCTGACTATACTGTCACCTGCTTCCACAATCTACCTTTCCTTCACTCTCTGCACAAGTTGACCTCTGATGACCTTTGACCTTGGTATGCGACTTTTAACCCTACCACAACATGCTAATTTCTATGGCACACCTTTGATGTGAACTTGTTAAAGGCTTACTCAGATATTTTGAAATATATATTTTTTGTGTGTGCATTAATTCAAAAGTCAACTAGAACTAAAGATAGTCACCTAGGATTCTTAATTCCAAGTTTTGAGATGAATTGGATCTTTCGTTTTGATGTATACTCTGGGCCAAAATTTCTTGGACATAACGTGCGTGTTGATCGTTGTGTGTACTGCATCTACATGCACCACAACAGTGTGCCGTTTTGGCGGGGAAGCGGGCGTACATTATAAAATGGTCCAGACAAATTGATGAGCCACATAGCCCGTAAACATTTATGTGTACTTTAACAGTACCATAGGATACTATGTGTTACAAAAAATTTAATTACAAAGTTGTGATTTTCTACATGAAGGACACCAATTTGAGTTTAGTGCAAAAACATGATTTGCATTAAAAATTGTGGGTGCTACCATGCTGTCCATGGGAAATCCCTGAGTCAGCTTTCAGGTTCCATGAAAAGGTTAACCGAAACTTTACTGGATGGATACAGAATTTGGATTAGTACATGTATGTGCCTCCCTGTACTAGTGCAGGCGATACAATACACAATAACTTCAGAAATTCCAGGTAAGCTTGATATGTAAAACTTGCATACTCTCAACAAATCTTGCAAAATATGCCTGACATATTGGCCCTTTGTGTGTCCTTTTTTATGCAATCAGTTTCTACAATTTTGCTTGGTTTCAAAACATTTGTAATGCATGCACACAAATTCAATACATGTTACACTACTGATATAATGCTGAAACTACTTCAAAATTACAAAATGATTTAATAGCAAGGTCGGGGTGATATAGAGTTAGGATGCCGTGCACTGCATGCATTCTCTTTGTGTTTTGAGAAAGCAGTCTATAGATCCTAATAACTATTGACAGAATACTTAGTCTAGGAATAACAAGCAAATGGGACAATAATTAAGAAGTCCTTCACTTCATCTTTTTGATAGACACCCCCATTGTTCATAACTTGAGATTGTGATAGTTGGCGGTTGTAATGGTCTAGTAAAGTATAATAATACTGCATGGTAATAGCTCCTAAACATGGCATAAAACAAGCAATATTTTAATTAAGAATCGTGATCCCCCGATGTAATTTAATGGCAGGTCTGGAAATGCCAATTTGCTCTTCTCTCTCCGTCCATTGTTGAAAAGAGTGCCACCCCCGGGCCTACCCATCAAAAAAAGTACCTCTAACTACTTGTCCTGAATCCAACGGCCACCGGAACAACTCGGAGGGTGTTCTGAATCAATCCCATGATGCACTAGCAATGTGCTATCCCGTACGGTACTAACCATGTCAGTACTTAGGGGTAATAAGTGTTCCACAAGTTTAAGAACCACAAGACATTCATAATCATGCAAAAATTCCCCTAAGTACTAACGACTTTGTGGGCTAAAATGAAGCGTTAAAGAAGTCAGTTTTTATGTGTTAAGAATAGGAATTTTTTATGTGACACATACCCTGATTGAGTAAAATTTCCCAAAACTGGTGTCATTGTTGGTTGACCTCAAACACCCTCTGGGAACAACTAATGGTATTATCAAGACACATACACTGCCTATTTCCTGCTATTCATATTGGAAGATCTTCCAGCGTGAATTATGTATGTAATAATAGCTTTGTTGAATTTCTGTATTAAGGTTGTTTTACAGATCAGGGACCTCGTGCTGCTCATTGTGGATGAAAAATAAAGTTGCATGATTAATTTCAGAATTGATGTTTTTGCAATGTAGCAAGAGTCAAGAAGTATAATTCCAAAATTTTTGAGGCGTCGCGTCTCGTGAACAATTTTTATATTGATCAAAATTTAACTTTTTCGGAGAGGACAAGATTTTTACAGAATATAAAAACATTAAAAAAAAAAAAAACAAAGTGCTTTGATTATTTTCAGTATTATACGTTTGTATTATAGAAAATTCAAAGAGTATGTTTCCAAATTTGTAGGTGTGAGGTCTTCAGGAAAAAATTATGGTTATTGAACTTTGTGTTTTCGAAAGGACCGATTTTGACGGAACACTGACTTCTAAAACATTTGATCATGTGACACAGGAAATTAATAAGGTAGCCACCAATGTTTACTCAACTGTATAGAACATAAACAGAGTTTTTTTAATAGAGAATATCACAAATCAATCTGTCATTTAGTTGGGGGGTGGAAGCAAAGCTTATTAACCTAAAATTTGAGATGACATTTTTTTGACGTAATTTACCACTAAATTTCAAGTTGACACCGCAATGTTTAACAATGGTCACATTTCTTTACGATTTCGTTGATATTAATACCTTGTTCAAATGTTATTCCTAAATTTTGAATTTGGTCCCAAATGTTTCTTTTGACATTTCTACATCTAACTCAATATTAACCTACTACTTTCAATGAGACAGTGATTTTAAGAAGCAATTGCCATGTATATGTCATTTTTGTTAGTCATCAAGCCTTTCAAATGGTTTCTTTGCATGTGTAGGTAGTTCTTTTGGTATCTTTAATTGGCAGATACCAATTATGAGAAAGTACAGAACAGGGTTTTTATGGGTCACATTGTAGTTTTCAGCCAGAGGTACCCTGATTGTAACCAAAACCCTTAACAAAATCCATCTTTTTACATAGATATGTTTCAAAGCTTTACCATTCACATATAGGTTTACTAGCCATTTACCCATGCAACTGTTCCAAAATCTCAAACTTTTAGGAAAATTGGGGATACTACTCTCAAAAAATAAGTTATGTTTTAATGCTTTTCACAGTGAACTGCAAAGTTGCCCCCATCTTACATCCTTGTTCTACATAAAAAGCAAATTATCAGTCAGAGATCACTCACTCATGGATGGCCATTCTACGAGAATCACAGAAATAATTTCTCTCAGGGATTTCGTACATCCCTAATGAGAAACAATTTTCCCCATTGAATCATGGTATTAATGTTGTCATTTCACGTAACTTTGATTCTCGCAAAATCAGACGAATTTGCATCCCTGCCACTTGTGTCACATCTTCTATAAGGCCTAAATTGCACTCCGTGAAATGAGAAATCTTCCTTCTGAGATTCCATTTTTTGTGCTTGACTTGCCCTTCTAATTAAGAGTATTTCAGCTGATCCAAGTAAGGTCAAAGAGGGAAATTGGTACCCCCTAACCTCAACCATTGAATGCTATTGAGTTGTCACCTTATTATCCATAGAGCCTAGATCTGTGCCTCCAGTTTTTCTCCAGCAAGCATGGAAAATTTTAGACTTTTTGTGACTGATTTTTTTTTCTATCCCCCACCCCATTCTATTCAGCTTTCCTCCTACCAACAAAAATCCTAGCTACACCACAGGTGGCGATGAATTCCTTTTTCAACTTTCTTGCAAGACAAACTACATGCAATCAAATTTAAGCAGCTACTTTGGTGGCGCAAGGGGATGAAAATGTTATCCTCAAGGAAGAAGTACTTTCAAACCTGGAAGCCACAAATTTACCTTGTATAATGAGGATTACTACTAATTCAATATGCCCTTAAGTAAAATGTATCTCATGTAGCTTAGCAAGTAATTTGGCTTTACGTGGCTGATACCGTACAACAGCTCTTCAATTTGTGGCATGACCTGGCAAACCTCACCTTTTGAGGAAAAGACATTCTTGTGACTTCAATCAAGCCTTTCACAAGATCTTTAGAAAGAATTTGATTTCAAGTATTTTTTTTTTCTTTTTGCAAATTCAAACCTCTCACAAACTTATAGCCAATGTCACACAGACACTTTTTTGTTGTCTTATTACAATTTCCTGGCAACCAACCAGATTGTAATTGATGAATGAGAGTGGACACATAAGTGAATGTATTTCCAGTTCCGAAGAGTTAGGGACGAGGGCAAGAGTTATTACAAGAGATAGAGACAGACTTTTGTAAGCCCACAGAATACAGTGTAAAAGTAATTTTTGTCTACCAAACTCAGGCACCTTTTCACATATAACATCCTAACCAAACACATTTTAGCCCTTAGATTTACAGGATGAATAAGGAAAATAATAGCTTTCTTTAGACACCAAAGTTTTGACCACTTCCAGTAAAATTGGGCATATTGGGGGCAAGACCCATAGACTTTTAACAAAATTGCCTGATTTTGATGGAATTTTGATTGAGGTGCAATTGTCAAAATGAATGAAATTTAAATAACACTAACACTCCTAAATACCACAAAATGCCACGCTTTTGGTGTATTGGCAGGCGATTGACTGATATTTAGAGAATTAAAGGTATTTTTTTAGCCTCTGCCGTGTGTCTATTGTGTCATATCACATGGGCGACAGCATTATTTTGAGTAGAACAAGGCGCAGCCGAGTTGTTTTACACTAAAATAGTGCTGTAGCCCGTGTGATATGACACGATAGACACACGGCAGAGGATAAAAACAATACATTTATTCTCATTCTTTAATACTTTACTAAAAAAATACAGAAGTAAACTTGCGCAATCCCCCTGGCAAGATGGCAGTATACACAAGGTGGTTAGTTGGCACAGTTGTCAGTTGCAAGGCATCAAAGTTCAATAAATTGTTCTCATGGAATAATATCTAGAAATGAAGCAGTTTCTAAAAAAAAGCCTAACCAAAGGGGAAAATGACCGCAGATGACCTTTGACCTTGGTATGTGACCTTTGACCTCAATAACATATGAAGGAACCCGTATTGCACCTTCGACCCATGTTAGGTTGTAATCGGACTTCAACTTTTCAAAGACCAAAAAAACAAAAAACAAACTGGAACATGACCTCAGTTGACCTTTGACCTTGGTCCATGACCTTTGACATCATCCACATATGAAGGAACCACTATTGCAGACCTTCACCAAAGTCTGGATAAAATGGATTCTTAAGTCCAATACCCAAATTCATGGTCAAGCTAGCGTTGACAAAAATATTGGGCGGACCAGTCGAGCCCAATATTTTTAAATCATACAGAGACCAATACATTGGGTATTGGGCGAAAACAAGAATCTAATTTTATCTTATTATGTTTGAGAATCTGTGTCATAGTTATACTATACACAATTCATTAGCTGGCCAGTTATGAATGGGGCAACACACCGGGGGGGCATATGTCTCGGTCCAAAGAATTAACAACACTGGCTACACCTAACCTATTCAGATGACGATTTATCGCCGATCTGAGTTTTTATAGAGATCCAGTGTGTTAATTATCTCCGGCGTCGTGGCGACGTCGACAAAAATTTGTTTCAACTTCAAGATTTCCAGTGAGTTGCTCTTTGCCTACCAAAAGACTGGAGTACAAACAAGTTCATGGCCAAATTGCTACTGTACTGACAACTGGATCAAGTGATGACCTTCGTGTCATGCTTGTGCTTATTGACTGAAAATCTTTACTCCAACAGCGCGGCTGTACTCTCCCGGTGTGGGCACGATCCACACTTTAATCAATCCATTTATTGTTGAAAATCTACTCACAGCAGAAGAATAGCCATCTATGCAAGGTAAATAAAAACAAACGCGTCCTTGACAGGATCGATGCAAAATGACATGACATGACCGGAATTAATGTGCCACGCTACCACTGACGCTACCTACTTGCGGGGTACATAATTCGGTCTGAATCCTGGACGTCACGCGGCATTTAGCCGTGTTATTCGACAAACATGGCGGGGCACCGTAAGGGAATACCCAACTGGGTTTACCTAGTGGGTTCGTGTACGCATGCGGCTTAATACCATCTCGTTACCAGGGCCCAGACATAAACTGCATTACGAATGCGTTCTGTTTAAGATTCAATGAAAGTTAAGGGGGATTGATCCAACGTGGTGGAAGGTATTTGGACACCAAAGTTTCGAGAGAGGCGTAGATTATGAGAGTGTTGTTTATTTGGGACTTCCCAGATGTGTATAGTAATATAGGACGGAAATGATTCTCAAAATAATAATGGTTTCAATCGGACTTAAACTTTTCGAAGGAGAGGAAAAGACGAAAAAACCTAACCAAAAAACCTAACCAAATGGAATGGAACACTACATCAGATGCCTTGACCTTGCGTCCATGACCTTGACTCTCCACATATGAAGGAAACCTCTATTGCACCTTCACCCCAAGTCTGGGTTAATTCGCGATTAAAAACTTTTCGAAGGAGACGTGAACACAACGAAAAACACTAACCCAAAGCTGGAAACACACCACTACACATACCTACATGTAATACCACATACGAAGGACACCCTCGACAAGTATCCCCCTCTGCTTTTCAAGCCAGGGGGATAACAAGCTATTTAGTAACATATTACTAAAAGTATGGTATATTTTCCAATACCAAACCTGAGCCTTTTAAATCGAACAAAGTCCATTGTTACTGTGCGCTCGATTGGCAACGACCAGTGTGAAGGCATATAGGCGCTGTACCATGTGATATTGTTTCGTATCACACAGCTAGGACCAGAAATTGCATAAACAAGTGTTTGTAGTTATTACATTCCTTATGGAAATTAAGAGTGTACGAGTATGTGCGTAAAGACACACTAATATGAATGTATACAAAGTGATATCCTCAGCTACAAACAATTCCTTCAACACCTGATACCCGGAATTTTATAATACCCACAGGCATGGATAGAAACGTGAGTAATCGAACACTCACAGCTACAAGTGATGCAAGCTAACACCCCTTGTATCTAGGGAGTTCATTATCAAAAGATATGCAGCTGACCACTTATGCCTTCAGGTTATGTGAATCATTAAAAATTGTATTCAAATTTTCATTAGGTGTACGGCTATGTGCAGAATGGAATGGCTTTCTTGGAGGGAGTGGGACGGGGAGATAAATGTAAAAATTGATGAACTGTAGGAAGGAACATGCACAAGGAACATGAGAGGGATGCTAAAGTTGACTGAAAAAGGGAAGTAATGTCATTGGCAGATTGGTCACACTGCAATGAAAAAGAAGGATAACAGTAGGAAGCGATGGTCTCAAAATAGGGCAAAGGACACAAGGAGGGAGGATGGTCACACTGACTGGTAAATAAGAAACCAAAGTGGCAGGCAAGGGTGTTAAAACTGATAAGGAAGAGGGAAGGCAGGAAGGATGGCATCACTGTAAACTAAGAAACCAAAGTGGTAGGCAAGGTGTTCAAACAGGGATAAGGAAGAGGGAAGAGGGAGGATGGTCACATTGACTGACAAATAAGAAAGAACCAATGAAGCATGCAAGGATGTTCAAACGCTTGATAGGAACAGCGGCAGGGTGGGATGGCCACACTGACTGATATGAAACCAATGTTCCATTTATAATTTTTTTCAAAATGATTGTTAAAAGGAAGGCAGTAACCAGGAAGGTATACTGACTGATTAAGGATGTTTGAGAAAACCAAAGAGGGAGGCATGGATGTCAAAACAGCTGATAAGGAACAGGGTGAAGCGGAGGGATGGTCACTGAGACAAAAGGAAGAAACAAGAGGACAGGCAGGGATGTTCAAACTTAATTTAAAGGTTTTGGGAACCGGTACTCTCTTACTCGAATGAAACCAAGGCGATACATTATTTTTGAGGGGAAGAATAGAAGACCGGCGGCGAGTTCGTCCACAACAAAAAATATGGTGTCGCACCGGTAATTGACATCTAATTGACAAAGGAATGACAACAGGAAGGCAGATAGAAATGGTCACACATTGGTAAGAAAGAATTAACACAGTAGACACAGTGATAAGGCACAAACACAGCAAGACACGGGTGAAGGTCACACTGATAAGACAGGGGAGAGAGGAGGAACAGAATGAAGGATGCAAGAAATGAAAGACAATGCAAGAAGCTTTGCCAGAGAGACGATCTACATTGTATGTAAAAGAATCATAAATGGACAAAGAAGGGTTCGAAGAATGATTGGAGGACAGATGAAAATTTGGATGGACATAAGAGTTAAGAAAACATATGAGACTCTATATTTACATGCCTTCCAAAATTTAATACCTAGTATGCCAAAAAACCTGGCCGACTTCACTAAACATAACAACTTAGATCACATCGTAACTGCCAGTCAGACTATGAAATGAGATAAATGCCAATGTTTTTCAAGGCAATTCTTATCAATAATGACACAGCTGCACACTTTTATTATTGATAAATATAACCATAAATATCATTAATCTCTGAGATTATGAAATACATTGGTTTCCATGATCCTGCCTAAAATAGGCATTTGTTACATATTTTGAGACCAAAAATGCGGCCATATGACATTTCAGTACTGCAAATTAAAGGTTCATTGCGCTAATATTATTAATAACCTCCTCTTCAGAATGCACAATTTTATTGGATGTGGTCAGCATTTTGGTGTCTGAAGAAAGCTACTTTTTTTCATTTACCCTATGAAATCTTAAGTGTAAAAATACATCGGTCCTTAGACCGCATGCGTTGCCTGCCGTCGCGGTTTGTATATGATAAGCCTCATATGACCTTTGACCTTAGCATGTGACCTTTGACTGCATCAACAAATGAGGGATCCAATGTTGCACCTATGAGTCAAGTTTGGTTCCAATTGAACTTCAACTTTTCAAAAGCCTATCTTACAGCTTGACCGCACAAAGGTGGGGCACTCATTGAGGATGTGATCTGCAGTCTGTGATATGATGGAGAGCCACATTGGCAGGCTGGAGAAGGTCGCAGCCCCCATCGGTACATATTGCTGTTGAAACGACCGACTCCTGTGCGAATCCTGTTCAAGGTGACCCATTCCTTACATGGAAGGTTGCTACCAGGTGGGAGTTATGTCATAGGAGTGATAGTGAATTGGTCTGCCTTGGAGTATCTAGCCAGGCAGTGTTCCATGTCTGAAGAATGTTGAATGGAGAGCTGGAGAGTTGAGCAACGTGACGACAGAAAGGTTGACGAGAGTGCAGTCTTCTGCAATGCAGTATTTTGCAGCAGAGTGCAATGTAGCACTGTAAGCCACTACACTGCAAATGCAGTTGAACATGAATGGACACTTGAAGGTGGGTGACCCCAGGGGCATAACCAGACCTGAGCCTCCGGGGGGGGGCAAGACTCGAGAAGTTTCCAGATTTTTCAGACGCCAATTTTTTCACAGCTCGCCAGGTAGACCCATATTTTTTTCAAGTCGGTTCAAAATTCTGAAGAAGGGGGAGGGACACAAGGGCCATCTGCGGCAACCATCTCCCTTCCCTTTCTCTTCTTCCCTCTTTCTTTACCTCTTCTTTTTCCCCTTTCTTCTTCTCCTTTCCCTCTTTTACTTTCTCTTTTTCCCCTTTCTTCTTTTTCCCTCTTTTTCTTTCTCTTTTTCTCTTGCTTCTCCTTTTTTTCCCAATTTTTTTTGTGTAGGGGGGGGGAGC
>JAMKCH010011364.1:0-27513 GCA_023653785.1 Ophioderma brevispina
TTCTTGTGTACTTTTGATTATACAAGGTGATCAGAAATAAAATATACCCTGTAGGAGTAAACCTCTGGTGATCAAAGTTGCCTTAATGCTAAGGAAGTTGAACTAATAAAAAATTATGAATTCTTAAAAACATTGTAGACAGAAAATAAATAGTAGATCTCTTCTAAACCAGCCTCCCTTTGATAAAATCATTATAGGGGATAACAAAGGAAGGAATTTCTCACATCAAAATAAGGTCTTGCACCAATACATAAATAGGGATATTTTGTTCTGAATCACAGTTGTTAAAAAGTATTAAAGCAATAAGTTTTCCTAATGCATTGTGTAATATCACACTTTTAAAACAGTGCTGGGCAATTCCACAGTGATGTCCCCTTGTAACATCATAAACCAGTTCTAGAGCTACAAACTTGTTAATTACTGTTGTTTCTAGAATTGATTATACTCTAATTATTACAATTTAACCAAATACACACCCCTAAATACCTCCCATAGACTTGTGTACCAAAATGACTCTCACCAAACATCAGTTACGGCTATAAAGGAGCGCATTACTGGTTATTTCAAACGGGATTTTTTTGGGATAGGATTAGGAACCATACTCTTCAACATTAAGAACAAGGTGGTTCTCGAAACCAACAAGTCTTGCCTCTCATGTGATCGCAAAATGTGTAACCACTGTATGATTGATGGGATAAAAGGTCATATAGGGGTCAATGGGTGTACTTCTCAGAACACACCTATGAGTCAGTGGCTCTTTCTGACCAAGGTAGGCTGCAGTTGACTCAAATTGTTTAGGCAGAAGAGAAACAAATTATATAACTTACCTTCCTAACAGCTCCTAAACTGACAAAATGCCCCTTTAATCAGCACACATGAGCTTTGACCAATTATTAAACACCCCCATAGGGTTGAGTGATTCTTCTAGCTGAAGTTGGTTTCAATGCATGTGCCTTGAATCCAATCTGGTAAGGAGAAGGGGAGGGAGTAGAGCCCCCCAAAATGAATATTTTGTCAAAACTTGTTTTTTTACATTATCAACAGAGCAAATTTTTTCTTCTTTAAAATGTTTTTATCCATTCGAATCGGGAACATTCGTTCGATAGATATCGTCAATTCTAGTTCACCGTTTAAGGTAATTTGGATTTCCTCCAAAACAATTAGAAAACAAAGGAAATCTAGTGTTGCAAATTTCTTTTGTTTATTATGCGTTTCACCCAGCATTTTAACATTTCCTTTAAAATATTCCGTAAATTCAAAATGGAATGAGTTTAAAAGTCTGCAAGTGTATCAACATTTTCTAAATTCATGTACTTCTAATGCTGTTTTCCAAAAAATTGCTTTAAAACCTAAAATAATTTGCAATATGCAAATGAAGGTTTTCTAGATGAAAAAGCATTTTTCTTGTATTACATTTTTTCATGAGTTTTGCGATATCTTTAAAAAAATGTGCAGGCAAAACAACACCCCTTATAGAGCTGAAACTTTGCACAATTGATCTTTAGACCAAGAGCTGTGATTTATAAATAAAGATAACTGTCTAAACATATAACCTAAACATTGCAAGCTTGCTTATACATAAGGTTATTCTGTTAACAAAAAGATAAAGTGTACATGTGAGCACAAAAGATCACTTTTCAGAAGTCCTTAATTAGTTAATTCGCTAATATAATAGATAGAGAACCATTAATATATAATACATATAATAAAAGTTAATGGCCAAAGGAATGCCTAATAAGGAGATAAGTTATTATGGCATTCTTTGATTTGGAATTAACTTTATTATGTAAGCGTGGCACAGCTTATATACCACACACACACCCCTGCCATACAGACCATGGACACCACATTACACACACACACACACCCACGAAAGGTTGTGGATCCAAGGAAATTCAAGGACACTATTTTAAATTGAGAAGAAATATTTGGCGTTTATAGGGGTAGAAGATTATACTATCTGATTGACAAGAAAAATGAACAGAAATTCTATTGATTGGTGCATGCACTGGGCTTATTAGAAAAATTACAAAAGTTACATTTTGAAGAAATATTAAACCATTTTTAAATGTACAGAATTGTTACATTATATTTATACTGTATCCATTGTAAACTACTGGTACAAGCATATTGCTAATGCACATCTGTCTGACAAGAGGTACTGAGTGTGTTACACCAACCAGACATGGGATGGTCCTTGCTAAAAGGTCCAGGCCCCTAGCTAGCCAGAAACATGTACTTGGCAGCACACTGACCAACCCAGCTAAAACATTAGGCTGCAAATGCAACTATCAAGGCTAGCAGTATACAACATAGCGAGGGGGTAGCTAGGACAAGTGAGGCTGCATGAAAAACTGCCCCTCCTAATTGTCACCTTGGAAATCAGGGCAAATACACAAAAATCCCAAAAAAAGCAATTTGAACTCTAAATTTCAAAAAAATTGTTTCATAGAAAGCACCAACAGTTCAATACTGCGGAAAACTGTGATTTTACGAGAATTGGACAAGATACAAAAGACTAGTTTATATTGTAGTGGCTGCCCTTGACAGAATATCTTCTACTCGATGGAATAAGCCTATCTATTGATGCTGAAAATGAAAAATCATATGATGAAGGTTGATTTTTGAGCTACAGAGCATCGAAAGATTTGCAGGTTTTCAAAAACGTCCACGGCCTAAGTTGAAATGTTATATAGACATTTAAAATGCACAGTTCACCCACCCTAGAAATATACAAAAATGGCACAGGACAAAAAATCTTTACCACCCAAACGGTTTGTTACTAGTCCAACATTATGATTAATTTCAAATTTAATTTAAAGACACGACTTAACATTTTGTGACTCTCCATTCGAGGGCAAGTGCATATTTGGGACGCAAACACGTCTCGGCACTGACGTCGTCTGCTACAACCTAGTTTATTTAGTGGGTGGTTCCATACGAGCTGTATAAGCCCTAACTCGAAAATTATCAATTGGGAATGAGTAAGTGTTGCAAATTCAAAACGGTGTAACATCCATGCATTTCCACAAATGTTAGTCCATGACAACATGCAAACATCCGAGAGCTTTTGTATGATGTTCGTCCAAAAATGCTTGTCCATTCTAGTAACATCCATGATATTCACTTCTAAAGCTCACTTCTTTTTAATCAGTTGGAGTTCACTAGAAATATCATGCTCATGTTTTAAAGATTAGATGTCCACTACACAATTACCACAAAATAAAATACAATGCAAAGCATTTTGGTTAAGGGGAAATACCTTTTGAATTAAGGTGGGATAAAAATGTAATGTCCATGACAGTGGAGATTACCTGCCTACAGGTACAAAATTAGGCATTTATGTGACTGATATGCGTTGCTGCAGATGAATAAAATTGCCAAATATTTCGTGAAATACATTCCGCCCTATAGAATTTTAACCACACTGGATATTTATAAGGTTATATTGATTTTGGTTTTTGACCAGTGCAAAAAAAGTAAATTAACCAGCCTCAACATCACCTTAAACAAGAATTAGGACAGTTTTACCAATGTGACAAAACCGAAATTCTGCCACACAAGAGGTTATTTTCAAAAACTTTATCATTGTACTCACCCGTATAAATGCAGGGTGTTTCTTTGCAGAATTTGAATCTTTAGGTATTTAACAACGTTTATGAACAAGAATACGTTTTCAGTACAAAGGTAAGGAAATTTAGTTGTTTTTTCAGTTTTTTAGTGCAAGTCTATGGGCTGCTCCTCCACCGACTGCTCATCCACCCTTGGTACATACTTGGACACTTTGAAATGTAAACTTCGCTATAGCCACTCAAATGAAATGGATTGTTGCATTTAATGGGAACAGGAGGAGATTTTTAGGATACAAATTTCTCTCAAAGATCACTGGATCGGTGTAGACCACTACCGAGACACGTTCGAAGGTTTTTACTGGAAAACAGGTACAAAGGAAACTGCAAAACTTGTTTGAAATTGTCCTGCTATCGTATCATTACCCATAGAAAACATGCTTTGACTTCGGCTTAGCTATTCACTGTCAGTGTGATCTATACATTGGTACGCATTCCAAATATGTACCCAGGCGGTTCTCGAACCACCAAAGGTCCCGCCCCCCGTCACGATAGTAAATGGAAGGAGTAAATATAATTTAAGGATCACGGATGAATTGTGATGAAATAAAGTGGTGTCTTCAAACCACGAGGCCATAGCAGTGCCAATGACGGTATCAAATGTTGACTACATTGACCTGTAGATGACCCTAAATTGACCTTGAAATGACCTCACAATTTTGGTTTAGAACTGTTGACCCAACCATTCTACCAAGTTTCATTGACCTATCAATGTTGAGTTTGTTGACTTGAAACAAACCATAGAACTTGGAAATGGCCTTCACAAATTTTCAGCAATTATGCTTAATACATCCATCAGTTTTCATGACCATAATACCGTGTATGGAACTTTGACCTTGGATAACCCACATGACCTTGAAATGACCATCAAAAATTTTTGGCACTTAATGTGACCACACCCACCCAAAAGGGGGGTGTCATGCCTCCTTACCACAGACTTGTGATTTGACCTTGGATGACCCACATGACCTTGACAAGACTGCAAGTTTTTTGGGCACTGAATGCTGACACACCCACCAAGTTTATCATTCTACCACTATTTAGTGGTGACCTTGAATGCCCCCACATGCCCTTGAAAGGCCCTTCAAATTTTTGGGCAGTGA
This sequence comes from Ophioderma brevispina, assembly GCA_023653785.1. Classification (NCBI taxonomy): domain Eukaryota; kingdom Metazoa; phylum Echinodermata; class Ophiuroidea; order Amphilepidida; family Ophiodermatidae; genus Ophioderma; species Ophioderma brevispina. The sequence goes on from JAMKCH010011364.1 coordinate 4,733, forward strand.
ATGCTGACTGCACCCACCAAGTTTCATCATCCTACCACAATTTGACAGGGTTATAGCAATTTATCAATTTGACCTTGGATGACCCGCATAACCTTGAGGGACTGACCAAATTTGTCGGCACTGAATTTTGACCACACCCACCAAGTTTCTACATCCTACACAATGACAAGGGCTATAGCAATATTTTTCCATTTGACCTTGAATGACCCAACAGGACCTTGAAATGACCTTCAAATTTCTCCGGGCAATGAATGTGACCACACCCACCAAGTGTCATCACCCTGCCACAATTGCCAAGGGCTTATAGCAATTTAATCCCATTTTTGACCAATTTGACCCTATTTTGACCATTGACCTTTGACCCATGCGACATGACCCACCCATCTCCGCACTCATCCGCCGCCTACTTGAGCGACTTCTATGGTGCAAAGATGGACGCCCACACTTGCTTATATAAAAAGATATCGTGTTACAAGGTTTGTATCATTTAACCTATTTTGACCATATTTGACATTTGGACCCATGACACATGGACCCACTCAGATTCCAGGCCACGCGTAATGCGATACATCTATGGTGCGAAGATGGACACCCACGCTTGATTAGAATCCAAAGATATCGCGTGGGACCACACACAGAGAGAGACATTTCTATAGTCCCCTTCGCCAACAAAGTTGGCGGGGGACCAACAAGGAAGGTTCGAGAACCACAAAGGTCTCCCGCCCCTCGCGGTAGTAAAAGGAGCGAGAGCAACATAACACAGGGAAGATTGTGGTAGAAATAAGGGTTCTCGAACCACCGAGGCTCCCGTCATAGCGTAAAACACCTGGGATGACCAAAGAGAATTGAAAAATGTTGGTTGTAGTCAACATAATTGATACCAAGTTTCATGGCAGTACAACCATTAGTAGTTAGTTGACCTTGGGGGACCCACTTGACCTTGAAATTACCTTCCACAACTTTATTTCTGTATGTTGACCACACCTCTAAGTTTCATAAACCATGCAACCATTTGTGATTTACCCCCCCCTTACGTTGATTTGACTGAGACCTTGAAATGAGTTGGAAGAATTGTTGGTATCCAAAGGTGAATACTCCCCCAGGTTTCAGTGACCATGAACCATTTGTAGTGATTTGACTTTGGATTGACCCAGAATGACCTTCACAAGTTACAGCATAAAATGTTGACCACACCCCACAATTTTCAGGACATACCAACAATTTGTAGTTGAATATGACCTTCGTTGACATTGGTATGACCCCAGTGACCTGAAATGTCAATGTGATCACCCATGACCACAAAACACTGGCCATGATGGCCCCACATGGCCTTGAAATGACCTTCAAAAGTTCCAGCACTGAATGTGACCACACCCACCACGTTCCATGACCATAACAACCATTGCAGTGATTTGACTCAGATGACCCCAGATGACCGAATCAAATGCCGACTGTACCCACCAGGTTCAGGGACATAGTGATTTGACCTTGGATGACCCGAACGACTGAAATGACCTGGCATGAAATTTTGTGGCATGAATGTTGAATGCACCACCAAGTTTCATATCTACCACTGGGTTGTGATTGACCTGAATGACCCCACATGACCTTGAAATGACCTCAAAGTTTTGGCCCCAAATATGCCCACCACCACCAAAAAGGTTCATCATCCTACCATAATGTACAAGTTTAAAGGCAATTTAAACCCCTCTTTGACCGCATTTGACCTTGACCCAAGCCACAGACCCATCTCCGAATCATACGACGACTACTTGAGCGACATCTATGGTACGCAGATGGGACACCCACACTTGCTAAGATAAAAAGATATCGTGTTTACAGGGTTTGTAAGCAATTAACCCTATTTTTGGGGACCATATTTGACCTTTGACCCATGGGACACATGACCCACTTAAGATCCAGGCCAACGCGTACTTGAGATAAATCTATGTTGCGAGATGGACACCCACGCGTGCTTAGATCCAAAGATACCGCGTGGGGACAAACACAACACACACACATATGGAAGCAGGGCATAATTTCTATAGTCCCCCTTCGCCAAAGAAGTTGGGGGGGACCAAAAAAACCAGGGTTCGAACAAAAATTGGGGGTGCTTCTTTCTGGAAATCTCCTCATGCTTTTAAGAAAGAACGAATTGGCTAAAAATGATACCAATTTGACATACATTTGTATTCCCACAATATTTTACTTCGAACATAAAATTTGTTGTGACAAGTGTAATCGGCTCCACATATTTGACAGACCAATTGTGAAATGGGCCTTATACAACAAGTGGCAGTTCTCGAACCACAAGTCCGCGTGCTTTGCGCATAAGGCCTAAAAAAAATTGTTGATTGGCGTAACATAGAAAAACGAGAGCACAACGATGCGTACCCTCGCTTACAATTTATAACACAGGGGCGGCGGAAGCGTAGGAGGGGCCCAAATGACATGATTAACTCATGTTGGTAAAAGAAATTAATGCAAAATATCTGTTTTTTCCCCCTTAGGGCACTTAAGTTTAATAAACCGATGGTAAACCGATTGTAGGGAATCATATCTATTTTTTTTTTTCATAGGAACAAAAACACTACCTCAAGGGCCTTGTCTACATACCAATTTGAAATGGCCGAAAAAATCCAGAAAACCCAGGGCATAAATCAGCACGCAACCGAAATATATTGCCCTGGGCGAACCTAATTATCAGGCTTACTGTATTTTGCGAAACAAACAGAACCCCCCATAGGATTACATACACGTTATTCCGTTAGCACGTTGTGCATGCATGACGGAATAAAGCAATGTAATCCAATGGGCATTTTGCTTCATTTCGTTTTGGGGGGCAAATACAGTACCAATTAATCATTCATTGTGATATCAAAACTAGGCCACGGGTGCGTGTCTCTCACTTGAGAAACTGGAAGGATTGAAGTGGTTTTATGGTTTTTATCGGCCGCGGGTCATCAAATTGGTAAAAAAATTGGGATGGATTTGAGCACATCTCTCATTGGTCGAGCTATGAGTTTTAAAAAAACGCGACTCGCACAAAGAGTGCGACTCGCACATGAGTCCTGGCACCAGGACAACTGGCTCCAGGAACTTAAGGGGAGAATGGTCTAGTTCAAAGTCGGTGATTTAAGATTTGCAGTGGTCTTAATTTTGTTACATGAACAATTGTAGCTTTATTTTCCTTTTTATTGGTGAAAATCCGACCATTCTGTTCCCATTGATGATCAATGAAGTCAATTGCATCTCGACAAACAGCATATTTTTTTTTTTTTTATTGTTTTCAAGCAGCTATATTTATTATGTATTTTACTGTTTTCACCCTGCAATATTTAAGACAATGACAAAATAAATTAATTTATAGCTACAACAGTGATATTAAGAAAATTTTGTATTCATAATTTATATATTATGCAATTACTAAATTTGAAGTTAAAAAGATACAAAAATGTTACTAATGAGCATATTAAAATACTTTAAGCGTTTCTAGATCATTAACGGGCCATAACTTTTTCGCTTGTAAAAAAGTTGCTACGGAAAATAAATCAGGTTCTGTGAGCTTGTGACTTCAATTTGGACAAATAGTAATTCATGATAAGTATTACAACCTAATGGGCCCATTTGTTGTGGAATTCTCTTAGTTTTTATTTTATGGGGGTCAAAGGTTCTCACAGCAATGAAAATTAAAAAATCATGGATCCGGTTGGCTATGGCAACCCGAAAAAACAAATTACAAAAAAATCTCTTATTAGGTTGTTCCTACTTGGACCTACTAACACATGTTTTAGTCTTATATTACCCGAGTATTTGCAAGTTAGTTGAAAAAGAGGAGCAAACTTGTATTTCACTGAGCCCAAATTAAGTTGTTGACCTTGACCTTCTTTTAACAAGCAATTTAATGAACTTGAACTCTGTAAATTGAATCATTTTTGACAGGAACTTATTTCTGAATATTTTCATATATGACTTTCATATATAATCATGAACTACATGTGCTAGAGCATATGTTAATAGACACCTCATTTGAAAAGATTACCCTTAAACACCTAAACCCGACACCAGAATCCTACACTCAACATATGAATCTAACTTCTAACACCAACCCGACACCAACAGTGACACGCAAATGACACTGGCACCCAAAAAACACCTGACACTCAACATGGACACCGTTATCCTGACACCCAAAATGACACCCATTCACCTGACACCAGCATGACACCGTCAACTGTGACTTTACACCCAAACATGAACACCGTCCACCTGACACATACCTGGCACTCACATGACACCGTCACACTGACACCCAACATGACACCCGTCACATGACACCCGTCAAGACACACATTCCCTGACACCCAACAAACACCTCCCCCACACCTGACACCCAACATGTCACCCCACACTGGAAACCCAAAATGACACCCATCACCTGCACCAACATTGACACCCATCACCGACACCCAACATGACAACCACTCCCCGAAACCTGTAAATTTACACCCAACATGGGACACTCACATGAACCCGTCAACCTACACCGTAACTTTATACCAACCTGACACCGTCACCTGACATCCAACATGACACCCATCACTGACACCCAACATGGGACATCAACATGACACCTCACCTGACACCCAACATGACACCAAACAGCACCCAGCACCTGACACCCAACATGGACACCCGTCACATGCACCCATCACCTGACACCCACCATGACACCCATCACCTGACCCAAAATGACACCTGTCACTGAACATAACACCCAACATTTGACATCAAAAACCTGACTCAACATTTGACACTCAACACCTGATGCATAACGACACCAGTCCCTGACACCCAAAATCTCACCGCCGACACCTGACACCCAACATTGACACCCAACTGACACCAAACACTTGACACCCACCATGATCATCCAACACCTTACACCGCATCTGACACCTGACAATCAACACCCAAAATCTGTCACCGACACCAAAGATCTGACAATTAACACCAACACCTGCACCTTACACTCTTCATTCTGGAACTAGTCCAATAATTGTATGATTTGACCCCACCAAATTGCAACAGAAACAAGTTTGGGGTTAATAGACTCTGAAATAGTCCAAAAATAATATACTTAAAAGTCTACCAAAATCAACCTAGTGGAACATGTAGAAATAAGGGGGCAAACGTTTTGTTAGGGGTAAAAAATTAGAATTGTTCGAATTGATTTTTTAATTTAAATGATGTACAATTTATTGGGCTACTCCTAAGGTTTACAAAAAAAGGTATAGTTTGCCGATTACGCGTTATAGTTTTAGTACATAGGCTCATAACAGTTCAAGGTCATCCTGGGGTGAAATTCACAGAATGGTCCAATTTCATCGGGGGGGGGGGGGGGGGGGGGGGGAAAACTGGTGTAACCTGTTTTAAAACTTTGTCCCACTAGTAAGAAATGTAAATAGATTCTTTGTTTGAACTGTTCGATATAAGAATTACAGAGCAGGACTAGGACCTCCCATAGACCCTGTATCCCCAGTCACATTTTGCATTCCAATTAGCAACGAATATTATAGATGGTGCAACCAGTCTATTTTCGGGTTCTGCTACCCATTAGACGAACAATTTGGGACACATTTTTATAACGAACGGAACTTATCTGGAAAATACCCCCATTGTGCCTTGAACCTATTTGACTCATACACTATTGAAGTAAACCTGCAGATATGGCAAACTATACCTTTTTTTAATCCTGGAAATGTAACGAACACATTGGCATAATTTTCGACGGTTTTGATACTTTTCATATTTTTTGGATTTATAACCTGACCGGCCTTAAAAATATATTTCCACTCCCTTTTGATTTTAGTTAGACTTGATATTTTGTTTTCTAGGTATTCTCAATACAATTGTTAGAATTGATTCTGTTGCAATTACTGTTGGGTTAAGGGGCAGCATTCATTCTATTTTGACTGGCCTTTAACCCCAATATCTGACAAACCCAAAACCGGTACCAGATGTCTGACACTTAACCTGACACCAAACCCCAGACACCTTATACCTGCCACCCAACATCTCATTCCCACCACTATCCACCACCTTATTCTCCACCTGACACCGGGTCAAATCAAGTAGCACAGGACTACTACGACAAGACACAAAACTAATGAAACCTCCCCCTCCAAGAAAATGAAACTCCTAAACTATTTCAACCAATCCATTTAGCCTCCTCAGCCAACTGTCCAATTAATCAAAATAATTCGACACGCCAATTACTTTTGCCAGCTGTGACATAGCTAAACTGTTTTAACTGGCTATTTTAACCATATACAAAACAGGATGGCGATTCTGAAAACAAAATAATGTTTAAATTGGTGCTCTAAATGGATAAATAACATATTGGTTTTATTATGTTGTCATCATGCAAACATTGACAAAATTACTGAGTCGGGGGTTTGCCACGTGTCGGTCGGGCAACCGGAACAAATTAATTTTGTGTCACCTTATAGTCACAGGGCGGCTATCGCCTATAGTCTATAGTAACACAAATCTAAGTGAACAAATGAATCGACCAAACCAAAGTCGCCACCACTGTGAAGAAGCAGATAAATCGTGCGAACACACAACACAGAACACCGACATCCGACTAAGTAATCCGTCATGTGGCCCTTCTGCCATTCTTGCAGACGACACTAAAAAAAAAGTTTCATTAGTGCCATAAATCATAACCATGGACAAAGGGCAGGAGGGTGTTTACATGAAACAATACTATGCCATATAGGAATTTCTAAGTTACAAACCAATGATCAATCTAACTCTGTAGAGTACTGGTTGAACTGCCCCCATCATCGCTCCGGTCATCATTGATGCCACTCCTGTTGTCTTTTGTATGATTCACTACCTATAACTCTGCAACAGGCCAAAATATCATTAATATACGAATAGGCGACCACACTCATGGCCAATTTGGTAGATGCAATCGTGCAATGTGACGTTCTAAAACGACAGCCCTCCGTGCATAACATACGGTATTTTGCATGTGAATCCACCAAACCTTTTGCTAAGAACAAAACTTTTTTTGGGGGTTTTTTTTTTCGTCCTAATCAACTTTCCTATGTTGCTTTCGAAAAAGATGTCTCCGGTGAGCGATCCAATACTTAAGTATGTCTGGACTTTAAAAATTGGTTGAAACTTGAACGTTTACCACCGCCAAACCCGTACATACGATAGCTGTAAAGGACTCCCTGCAACAAACACAAGATTAGCCTCAGGCCGGCCATGCGCCAAGGGCAACATATTTTGTTCAAAGAGGGTTCCGTTAATGCTGAATCGAATATCCAATTGGGGGAACCGGGGCCGGCCAAGGGCAGCAAGAAGAGATCACGTGGTTTTGTAATATACCAATCGATTGGTGCAACCCTCCTCATGAAACCCTTTACGGCGGGTACAGAAAGTAAGATTGTGCATATTAATAGCTGACTAGTGCCGCAGCACGTTGGGAGGGGGGAAAAGTTTGATTGCTCGACAGAAGCCCATAAATTCGCAGTACCTTTCGCAGTCTGTGACACAGTTTACACACGTGGAAAAACTTATTGGACCGCCAGTATATTGAAGGAGGGAAACGATCTATCGAGTCAGTGATAATCTGAATAGACGGGCTTAAAACACATTCATATGATAGTCATACCCACTAAAAGGAACACCCGAACTCGATCAAGGTATAATAGAACCAGAGAGAAGAAAACGGCGAGAATTCTTTGCAGAATGCCAGAACCTTGGCAGGGCGTATAATCAAATGCACGGCGGCCATGGTCGGGGCTTCACGGCATATTACCAATTTTCCTACAATTCTAAAACGGCCAAAACACCACCGATTCGGGAAATCACTCTATAGAGACTTGACCCATATCCACCCTACCCACTACCAACATTTCATCGACGTACGATAAAAAATGAAGCCACTGAGTAGTCGTCAAGGACGGAAATCGAGAACCCGTCCATCATGACTATACACTAGCGATTTATATCGTGAGTGTAAAAAAAGTGTAGGTAGTCGGATTTTTTTTTTTTATGTTTCCACATACCAGAACACAAAAGATATGACACACAATAAAAAACAAATGGCCACATCTTCATTCTGTAACAATCTTTTTATTTGTCTTTGAGGGTCCGGCAATCCTTTAGAGTGACGAAGTATGACGTAATTAAATTCCTGTTTTTGCATTTCAGCGTGTTCATGACCATATATCAGTAAAACATGATGAAAAAACATAAAAATATGTAGGGTCGGCGGTAAAAATCGGGTCGGTCGGGTGCGCAATCAAACAAGTTTTTTCGGCCTAACTGTAAGACAAAGAGAGCACACCAGATTGCAACTGTATAAGTACATGGTGTCCCCCAAAAGTTGTGCAAGCAGATACATACAGTGGAGGATTGCAGATATCCCCTCCCCAACACCCCATCCCGCAACACCCACCCCTCAACCCCCACTCAACACCCCCACCCCTTCCTGATGCCTCACCAAACCCATAACCTCCCCCAACACCCTACCTCCCCAACACCGCACCCCCTCCCCAAAACCGCCACCCCTCCCAACACCCCACCCTCCCAACAACCCACCCGGCCCCTCCCCAACACCCAACCCGGTCCCCTCAAACAACATCCCACCGGCCCCCCCTCCCAAACACCCACCAGTGAGTGAAATGATTGTGACGATTTCCTGAGGCAGCGGTAATTCATAATGGAGTAGTGCTTGAGCACCGTAGGGTGGATATCTGCTTGTTATAAATCGACATTAATATACTTATTATCCGATGTATGTACCGTTTCAGAGAACAGCAATGATGCATATTTAATTAGCTCATTTGCATAACATCAGCCATATATCACCTACTTTCCAATTGCAAGAAAGATGCGTACCATGATAGCCTTTCAGCAGCGAAGGAATTTTGGGCATAATCCCGAGTACCGTTTCAAAAATATAGCAATTATGCTGATTTGTGCATATTAATTAACTCAATTGCATATTAATGGCTCGAAAGATGACCAAAATAAAATCAGGTCAAGAACTCTCAAACCCCGTCCTTCACCAAGTTGCATTCATTGAGATGCGACAGAATCTCCCGACAACTTTACAACAAGCTTGCGGGAACACAAAAAAGGTTCGTAAATTCGGCAAATTAGATACTTTTAATTAGCATATTTCACTCCCAAAATCGAATTTTCAGGTCAAAAACTCTGGGAACTCTAAGATAAATCATACAAGTAGTTACATGGACAGACAGACAGAAAATTGATTACCAAGTCTCTGCTTTGAAACAAAAGTTCAGGCAAGACAATAGTTTAAAATTTTCAGGGGTTCTCAACACACTACATTAAAGGGTACACTAGGGGATTTCTGAGTTGATACAAATTTTCTCTAAATGCACACAGCTGATTGGTTGCAGAACACTACTGATCATGTTTAAAGTTGGCTGACTCAGAGATTACGGAAAAATGTCTCTAAAACTAAAGAGAGTCGCCTAAAAAGCTTAAATTCAGAAGTTAGAGATAATGGGTCTTACGTTTTCCATGCAATAAACACTTATGCACAGTATTACAGTGCCCTAGGATCCCGTGTATAACAAAAATTCCGGATCCACGGAATTTTATAACAAAAGTTGTGATTTCTTGAAGGACCCTTTTTTTTTCCGAATTTTTTTTTTTTAAGCTTAGTTAATTTCACACCCTGGTTAGTATATGGACAGGCATTATTTATATGCACAAACAACGAGATGAATATTAGTGCAAAACTTTACAGATTGGGGTGTGGGGTGAGGCCAATCTATCAAGATGAAAATTTTAAATACTTAAATCGGGTCATCCCCCTTTAAAAAACAAAAACAAACAAATAGGTTTCAGAAAAGGGGGAGGCCGCTTTTCCTGGAAATAACCTGAGTATTCTTCAAAAAGATTTGTAGACACCCTCGCATTAAAATTTTTGGGTTTATACTGCTTTAATTTCCCTGCTGTATAGAAAATGAACCTGCAGTACATCCTATTTATCTATGGAATGCAAACACTACTTTCAGAAGATAAAGATCAAATTTACAATGATAAGGGGTCAATTGAATTTACAATCTGAAAAAAATGAGGTGAACTTTGAAACATCATGTGACATGCTGCTGCTACCAGGCGTAGGCATTCTCAAACAATTAGATTCAATTGTATTCATTAGACATGAATGGCAATTTTGTATTAAGCAACTGCTTCATTACAAATACCTGGGCATTGATAGAGTTTCAACTTCATATTGGGCAAGTGTATCGCATAGCTCTAGTGCATTTTGTTTTAAGCATGAATATTGCAAAGCATATGTTAGTTTAGTTAAACCCAAGTTTTAAATCCGGTTTTGTCCCGCTAAACGGGAGTGGTCGGATTACACCTCACACTCCGCAATACTGCGGTGTGAGGATTTATTGGAGCAAAAGATAATTGAACGGATTTTGCCCTTCCTGATGTCAATCCACAGTTTTCAGCGGTGGGCCTAGCTTTGGGCAAACACGCCCCACATGCAAGGCAGCATGCGTTGGATGTGCCGCCGTTAGCTCTCCAGAGCCGACACCCTTGTAGGTAGATTTTCTTGTCATTCTACCAGGGTAACCAGCCACCCTCCTCATCAGATTGCCTTAGAAATCCGATATAGGGGTGCTGATTTAGCCGCCGACAACTCGGACCAGGGACAGTAGTACTGGTTACCAGCGATACCAGTAGCAGGCCCTCAAAGGAGACCTGACCTGATAGCATGTGAATAAGAGACAGGAACTACAAGATATACAATTTAATGTGATCCGTCACATAAAGGAATTACCGCTTATCGATACTGCAGCTACAATAGTGGGCGTCAAGAAATCTTTGTGCCTCTGTGCTTCAAGCAGTTTTTCCTGCACCTAATAGGGCAGAAATGGAGGCCACGATAGCAAACTTATGTCAAAACTTCAAACATTGTTGGTGGAAGCCTGTCAGGTCATGAGTTTGCACTTAGCCTTTGCTATAGACTACTACTAGTACGAGCACAACAGAATCATACTGACATTTTGTAAATATCAAGGAGTCATCAGCAATGTCAGAAAACAACATACTGTACTTGCAAGGAAATTAATCTTTGAGCCTTTAGTGTGAAGTACAACAAAAGCAAGTCATGCCACAAGCAAGGACTATGCTGGACAATATCAGATAACAGGTTTGTTTGTGGAAGTAAAAATATTGTACTGTGAATGATTTTGTTATCCTGTGTTTGAAATGGTTCTCATGCAATATGAAAAAAAATACCGATGTTTTGGTTGGTGTATTGCCTTTGGTATTTTTTTTAAAAATATTTAGTAGACATGAATGGTGAATGCTGATTGTTTAATGTCCCAATTAATATTTTACTGTATTACCAGAGTAAATTTTCATTACTCACTGGATATGAGCCTTTATCATTTAGTAGACATGAATGGTGAATGCTGATTGGGTAATGTCCCAATTAATCTTTTTCCCGTATTACCAGAGTAATCTTTCATTACTCACTGGATAGAGCCCTATTACATAATGCTTACACCGAGTATCAAGTCCCCTGATTTACATGCATTCAAACTATAGATGTAATGATCTTGCGCATCTGTGGAAGAGACTGTTTTGGTATAGCACCCTCTGAAGAGCACAATCCAATATGGCCATTTTTGATCAACACAATGGGTGACTGCTGCTGGCATCCCAAACAAATATTTCTACTTGATTACATTGTCCCTATGTTTTTCATGTACAAAAAACATGTTTTAAATTCCCCTGTTTTTGGAGGAATAGTGAACAATGTGATGTCTTTCACAAAGAGGTAAGTTTAGGGTTTTCCTGTGCCTACTACAGTGGCACCACTTACACTTGGCTGCAGAGAATTCAACTCAGCCCTGCATCATAGTGTAGACTACTGGTCCATGGATCTTGGTCTAGGACTGCCTTGTGAGCAATGGGAATGAAAGCTAAAAAGTACATAGCAGGACTACGATTACCGAGTTTATGTTGCTGTGTGCAGTTAGTCCAACTTGTTGATTGTTGTTTGTAGGCACCATACATGCTAGCCTAGGCCCTAGTCTATAGGGTTAGGCCTAAGTAACTCTTTCTGATCGATTCTGTGGCTGTGCTAATTTAGATTTATTTAAATAAGATTTAATCTAATCTACTTTAGGCTTTTACTTAAATATTCATGTGTCTAGAAAGATCACTTCTTTACCCCCGTTTGTTCGACGCACTACGGAAAATATCTATGTATTTTTCGTATTGCGTAAACAAACAGGGGATAAAACTAATATTATCAAAATGGTGAACGCTGATTGGTTAAATGTCCCAATTAATGATTTTCACGTATTACCAGAGTAATTTTTCATTACTCACTGGATATCAGCCCGTATTGCGTAATGCTTACAACAAGTATCAGGTCCCTACTTTACATGCATTAAAATCTATAGATTTAAGGATCTTGCGCATCTGTGGAAGAGACGGTTGTTGGTCCACAATCCAATAATGGCCTTCAACACATTGGTGTGACTGCTGCTGGCAATACACAAACAAATATTCTACTTGATACATTTTCCATATTGTTTTTTTTAATCTGTCTGTACAAAACATTTTTAAAATTCCCTGTGTGTTTTGGAGAAACTAGTTGACCATGTGATGTATTGAAGAGACACGGTAAGGTAGGGCTTTTTCCCCTAGCTACAGTGCCATGCTACCCTGCCGAATTCAACTCTCACTGACTATGTGCATCGGCAAGACTACTAGTACTAAGGGATCACTGTGCAATGACATCTTGGTCTCGGACTGCCTGTTGGGATGGGGAAAGGAAATTGTGTGTATCAGGACAATGACTGAGTTTGTGTTACTGGTGCAGTTAGTCCAACTTTTGATTTGCTAACATTGTAGGCCTCAGTAGGCATCTAGAAAAACAGGCCTATAACTTGGCCTACTGAGCTTTCTGGATTCTGTACGTGACTTGTAGTAGTGAGATGTAGCTGTGATAATCCAGGATTTAAATAAAATTAATAGACTTAGGCTTAACCACGTCAAATGTTCTACTAAAAGATAAATTCGTTACCCCCTGTTTGCTCTCATGCACAATACGGAAAAAATATCTATTGGTACGATGACCAAATGCCAGCAAGCGGAGGGAGGCTTCAAAATATAAACCACAGAAATCCTATAGCGCCGAAGGCGTAGAAGGGAGACCTCTCCCGCGCAATGAGTACGCAGCAAAGCCAGATTAATTTTGTTTTTGTTTGAACTCGCCGTGCGTACTTGAGTAAGCAAGTCGCCCCTACGCACAAATGCAACGCTAAAACCAACGTTCAAGACAAGCGTTAAAATGTGAGGTGCGGCGGGAAGGGGGAAAGGAACAAATACGTGTTGCCAACGTGCCAATACAAAAAAAGCTGATAGTAAATATGGGTTAGTCCCGACGGATACAGGCTTTTGGTTTAATAATATTAGTTATATAACCAAAATAATTCATATAATTTTTATATTTGTTTATATTAAACAATTTGTTAATTGTTAAAACCATACTTATAAATCCTTTTTTTAACTTGTGGATGGGTGCCCAGGGATGGTAGGATGGTGAGCCCCCCCAGGGCGGTGATGGAGGGAACTGACACAGGGAAGACCGTACGGGTATGTGCGGCACCCCTTAGCCCCATCTATAGGAGTTTTACTAAGAGCCCCAGTTGAATGCATAATTCAGATAATTCCTAAATCTAAAAATCGAAGATAAAAATCACCAAATTATATAGGCAGATTTCATGTTTAGTATTTTAAAGTGGCCGATCGTTAATTGCCTCGTCCCCAGAACCACCGATTTTACCTGAAGTGGACAAAAGTTGGTACGGAAGAAAGCTACTGTATTTTCTCATTTCCCTGCGAATTTTTACGATTTATTGGTTTTGGAGCGTTGTGAATTAAAAATCGGCCCGATTTTGGTGGGTCGACCCATGTACAGAAGTAAAGCTATACCATGTATACAGGTTTTACAAAAATACATTTTAGATCATCACATCAAAACGGATTGAATATCGGTGCGAAACTTTACAGGAAGGGGTTTTGGGTGAAGGCCTTCTCACGGCCATTCTATAAAACTTAAATAGAGGCATCCTCATTGTACATTTACCCTACAGGTGATAAGATCAAAAGCAACCTAATATGCACAAATCGTATTTTTGATCCATTTTTTACTCCGTACAGACACTTAACTCAGGGTGTTGCTCTTTGTGCAAAACGTGCTGCATGAGCTGGGAGCGCCGCTCACAGGAAAAATAAGGAGCTAAACTTGAGGAATAAGGCTTAAGGGTACCAAATACAAAATGAAAGACCCGGTGGGGTATTTATTAAAACTATTGCGGGAAAAAACAAAGAAAAAGGAGGGAAAGAGGGGAAAATTGAAAAGAAAAGGGACAAACGAGGGAAAAAATAAGGGAAAGGACGGGTTTTAGGGTAGAACAGATGGAGGAAGGAAAAGATAAAATGGGCAACGAGTTCCGTACTACATAGACATTGTTTTGTTCACCAGGTGAGAGGAACTCTAGGTAAGGAAAACCTGGAGCTACTAGGGAAAACGTGAGGAATAGAAACCCAGCGGAAGACATGGAGGAATAGAAACCCAGGGGAAATGTGAGGAAAGAAACCTAGGAGAAATGTAATGAAAAGAAAACAACCTGGGGGGAACAAGGAAGGAGGTAAATTCGAGGAAAAATGAATCTAGGAGAAATGTGAGGAAAAAAGCCTAGAAGAATAGGAAGAAATGTGAGGGAGAGAACCAAGGAGAATTGTGGGAAAAGTAGAAGTATGAGGAAATTAAAACATGGATGAAATGTGAGAGGGAAAAAAAACTAGCAAAAAGGTGAGGAATGGAAAGAAGCCCAGGGGAAATGTTAGGGAAGGAAATCCAGGGAAAGTGTAGGAAAGAACAGGATAATAAATATGAGGAACGAAACTAGAGAAATGTGAGGAAAGAAACCTAATAGAGGACAAATGTGAAGAAAAGGGAACCAAGAAAAAATATGAGGAAAAGAGAAATGAAAGTGGTTTTGCAAACATGGGGATGGTGGATATCAAAGACAGAAAATTAGTGCATGATATACGTTGCAAAATTGTGAAGGTTTATAACGTGCTAAGTTAATTAAGCCCAGGTGAGGGGAAAGAGTGCTGTATGTTTAAAAATTAAATGTGGAAAAAATCAGAGGGAATAGGGTAACTCGAGATTTAGAACCCTAGCAAATATGTGAGGAATTTAAAGTGGATTGTGAACAAGAATTGTGGAAGCCAAAGTTAGAAACACACAAATATGAGGAAAAGAAAACATATCTAAACACAAGAAAGATTGGGATACAACATTCAAAACACCAGGGTGAGGACATCGTTTAGGATTGAGGGTCAAAAAACAGCCGGGATGGTCATCTTCTAGGATTCAAGGGAGGTAAAGTGGTATAGGACAAATCAGACAATAAACAGTTTTCTATTTAATTTATTCTTCAAAAAAGGTCATCTTGAAGGTCTGGATAGCTGAATTAAATCCAAAGCTTCCGGGGGGGCTCTGCCTGGACCTCTTTAGGGGCCCAAGCCCGGGACCTAGGATGGGCCCCTGAACCTCACCTGCTTAAGGTGGTGTGTCGTTAGGGAAATTAACCTTTATGCCATCCCATCAGAAATCTGGACATGACTAGTAATGAAACAATAAACCCAAACCGTTACATAATATTTGGTAGTTTTAAATTTCACATGCCGGTTTATGCCCCTTTAAAGGAAGGGGGGCGGCAAGGAAGAAGAAACGAAAGACGGGGGAGAAAGGAAGATGGAGGGGATCGGTTCAACTTGAGGAAATAGAAGGCCAAAAATTTGCTCCTGAGGAAAAAAAAAACGACCTTTTTGCACCCTGACTTAACCTCTTAACGAGGGTTTAGAACGTATGGACAAGAAAATTTAGATTTTATTTAAATAGTTCTTATGTTCAAATTCAAAAGGTTTCGGATTTAAACATGATTCAAAACAGTTTTGTCCATACTTTCTAAGCACCCCAAAACAATATTATTTTATAGACGTAATCGATTGTAGATTTATATTTGAAGACTAGCTAGATGTTGTTTCTTTCTTTTCTCCCTATTTTTAGTTGGAAAAAAATAAATATACAGACTATCCTTTCACATTTCAGTAGGACCAATTTTGATTCTTTGGAAGATCAATAAGGGTTGTATTTAAGGCCCCTTTGGTGAATAAAAAAAAGCCTCTCAGAAGATATTTTATGCTGATTTGCTCGTGTTTGACCAGACCTGATGAAAACTATGTGGTGCAAAAAAAGCTGCAATAGAACACCTGCAAGACGTAAACCCACAACAAAAGTTGCAGTTGGAGTTTTAAATGGTAACTGTGCGGGATAGAGCAATTCAGACCGTGTGTATGATTTTACACAAGAGGGTTTCTGACGAATAGTGAAAAAGCCTCTATGCAATATGATTGTTTCAGCATGTTTGGGTCGCTACCCGGCAATTGAATTGGTAGTGTCACAGTGCATGCAATTATAGGCCCATTGATTGAAAAATCCAAAAAACTGCAACTTTTTGGTTGGGGGTTGTATCTTGCAGGCATTCTATCTCAGCTATTTGGAGTTTTTCTACAAGCCAAGGTGTTTAATGAAAGGGCAAGACCTATGCAAAGTGCAATTTAAACATTGGGACTTCAAAATAATATGCCATATTGCTAAAATCCAAAAATATAGAGGGGGGTAGTTGAAATCTGAAATTATTTCAAGATTTCTCACAAAAAAATAGGCTAACCTTCCCATATCATTTATGTATTATTATACAAGCAAACAGCAAAAAAATTACAAACACTTTAACTATACAAAGAAAAAGAAAATGCACATATGTGGAAACTTAATTTGTTAAGGCTAAAATACAAGAAGTAAACTCAGTCACCCACCCCCCACTCTCCACCAGCAAAATGGTGGAACTTAATTTGAATTGTGGGTGATAATTATCCTGATGATATCGGTGCTACATTCTTTAACAATTA
Organism: Ophioderma brevispina; assembly: GCA_023653785.1. NCBI lineage: Eukaryota > Metazoa > Echinodermata > Ophiuroidea > Amphilepidida > Ophiodermatidae > Ophioderma > Ophioderma brevispina. The sequence goes on from JAMKCH010011364.1 coordinate 21,809, forward strand.
TAATAGTTGCACCAAAAAAACACATAATATTAAGATAAATTGGTTTTTGCTAATATCTACGATCTATATAGCTAAACCTATCACATGCTGCGAACCAACTTGACATGGTTCTTGAACTACTAAACACTCAAAGGTCACAGGAAAGTGGATTTTTCATGCCGAGAAACAACATCAGATCCAGCAACATTCGCAACCACATCCTCATAAGAGTTTCCTACTGCATTCAACTGTTACACTATAATTGACTATATCACTATCATTGAGGTTAAGATCAGTTGATACCAATCCCCCAAAACAACCTCTATTTTCAAAGAAAAAACATGTTATTGATCAATTGATCATTTAAAACACTCACCAGTTTCAAGTATGCGCGGACAATTGCGGATCAAAAATATTTTAAAAGAAACTTTCCCTTTGACAAATTTTCACCATTTTTGACCCATTTGAAGCAGAAATTTTGCCATCTTGGAATAACTGAATGTGAGGTAATATCAGCCAGCCTGAGTCGTCCGATTGCCAAAATCTAGCAGATCGAGAAAAAAGTTTTGTTAATGAATAATGTTGCGATGAAGTTTCAAACGCATCATAGGTCAGTGATTGTACAGCACTGTACGAAACTTATTTTCGTATGGGCAAATGGCAAGGTGCTATGTCAAAAAAAATGTATACCTTGAATCTTTCAAAATTATCAGCTTTGGCAACAATACTGATCAAAAAACCATGCCAAGAAAACTTTTTGTGACGAATGTAATTCTCTTTATATCGTCTACAGTACTTGATGAAAAAAAAAGTAGCTAGCATCAATGCTTCTGACAGTGGACAGTGTCTATGCTAATTTGATATTAGAGGACTTTGGCTACTACCACTACTAAACTCTGTTTAAGATTTGCGAAGAGAACATGCAAACGAAGGATGATAATAAACACGATTTTTACCAAATGTAGTTTCACACTCTCAAAAGTAATACAAATGAGCCATTTTGTTAGAAGCCAGGCATTAATGAACGTGAAAGAAAGCTGTTCAAATAAAATCATTCAAACATGTCGAAATGCATGAAACAATTGTAGATTTTTTTTTATTTCCCTACAGTGAAATGGAAATGCAATATGAGAAGCATGACAAATATCCCCCCCCCCCCCCCCCCCCCCCCCCAACAAACACGCCTCCCCCCCCCCCCCTCTTCCCTCCCCCCCGCTCCCCGCCAACCCGCCACCCCCCCCCTCCCCCCCCACCCCCCGCAACTAAGTTCCAAAATATCAGATTGATGGAATATAAGCAACTGTTGTTGACAGGAGTCAAATAAAATTCTCAACTTTGAAACATCATGTGACATGACGAAGCTTCCAGACAGTGTAAATACGGTAGTGAGCATGTACACTAGAATACCAAGCCTGCTAAATTGAGAACTTCGGGGGCGTTACTTCCTCAAATTCTATATGCACACATTTCATGTATTGTTTGGCGCTTCTTATCCTTGAGTATCACTTTACATATAACTGTATCATCATGGCAGCATCCTACATTGCAAGTGCTGAAGAGTCTGACATGCCCACTGTGTTTGAACTCTTTGTTGATCCGGATCACACACCTAAAGACTTAGACTGTCCCCATTGTGTACTGCAACTCTTGTCTTGTTAAGATGGTGGAAGTGGTCGGCCTATAGTATGTTAATTGTCCAGCGAGGTCGAGTTGCGACAAAAGAGTTCTCCAAGACTCGAAAGAGTGAGGGCGGTTTTTTTTTTAATTAAGAATTAAATAATCTGTGGATAAAATGCTTAGCTGACAAAACACTTAGAAGATGTGGGAAAATACTCGTTAGGAAAGGCCTACTGAGACGGGTAGTGTGCCACTGCCATGAGCATGATGGAGAGAAGATGCACTTCACTGTGTGACATGTAAGGTAATAGCCTGCCAGGCCTGTGTGTTATTGGACTCCTAAGGCCCCAAGCATGAAATCAAGCGGAGTAGAAGGATTAATCAGAGAAGCTAAGAGTTTTAGATCAGAGTGTACAAAAATCTGAAGAAAGAAAAGCAAAGGAAGTAAGCTCAAAGTGGAACGTTATGCTGCATTAGAAAAGGACAAAATTCAGCATAGAAGCGAAGAATCCAAGGACTTAACAAGAGGCAGTTTCATCGGCTATTGATGCCTAAAGGAACAAGGACGGACCTCAACAGCAGGGAATTGAAAAGGCTCCATGCGTCACAGCAGACCAAATGCCAACAACAAAACAACAGACCTTACTGAGAAAAAGGTCTGCTCAAGAGCTGCTATACTGATGCCAGAAAAAGTTATGGCAAATCAATCAGTTACGAGTACATACAGCCAGCACGACATTCCTTGTCAGAAAGTTGGACAGACATGACAACATTAAGGGAAAAAAAGCAACAGGAAAATCTTCTAGTTGAGTCCTTTACAATGGTCCAAGAAACCCAATTTGAAGCTTGGGCAAATCGAGCGTGTTAGGGTTAGGCAATTAAAACTGAATGAAACTTTAGATTAGTTTCTATCATATGTGGACATTTCGCTGCAGGTCCTAATGGTTATCCTGGCTATTTGTCAGAGATGATGTACAGTTACAGTAATCAGACAGACAGGACATATGAAAGAAAAATTAAGCTTGGAAACTGGGAGAGGAGAAAGCATGTTTAATCCACAAAATAGTAGCAGTGGCAGCCAATGGCAAGTATTTGGTAGCAAGGGAAAAATATGTTGAAGTGTTAAAAAAAAAAAAAAAAAAACTTCACACCACTGCGGACAAGGAAAGCATTCTGAGGTGAAAACTGTCAAGTGTCGCCACAACCCCAAATGGGATCTTGGTAGGAGACATAGCGAGGTCTGTCATTCACACTGCACACCAGCGAGGCAATAATCTAGTCCGAAATCAATAAACCTGGGTTTTCGGCCTTATCACACTCGCTCTGTGTCAAAACGCTTGGTTTGCAGTATGTGATAACTTTGCTACAAAAGTTTGCGTGATTGACCTTGAATCGGGGAATGAAACTCTCAAAATTGACATCAGTGGAGAGCAGGCAGTTGGTTATGACAAAGGGAATGGACTCTGCTTACTTGGTGTAGAGTGTTCATTGATGAAAACCAGATTGAAATATGGCATAGAGCAGACTCACATGAGCACAGGGCGTTTTATAGCACGTATAGCAGACGAATTGGATGATGCAAGTGGATGGCTCTAACAGCTGATGGCATCATGGCTGTCATCTGAAGGCATGTTTAAAACTGATCAAATAACATAGTGCTAGGTAAAGCATGAGGAAACAGCACGACAAAAGGTGAACAATTATTAAACCTGCCAATGTAAGTTATTAATATGAAAGGATTCAATGATACCAAAATCTTAAAGATACAAGGACATTTCTAGGAAAATATGCCCCAATTTTTCTGCAACTTTTTTTATATAGGCATATTTACAAGGCTTACCAATGTAAATTAAATCACATCATGAAATGGTAAGCTAAAACATTGTGTTTATGAAATTGAAACAATGTTTGTATTGATATCATGTATCCGACACAAAAATCTAAGCATGCTCCTCTTGCTGCCGATTATGGACAGCAGGACAGTTCAAAAACAGCCTTTTTAGTTTTCTTTTCTACTTATGTGTCCAATAAACCTTCAAAAACATTCACAGTGGTTATTCTAAATCAATCGAGCAGATTTATAGAAGTTTGTTCTCAGGAAATTTCTTTTGTGTTCCCTTTAAGAGACATGAGGAGATTTCCAAGGAAAGAGCGCCCCCAATTTTGTTCGAACCGTTTTTTTTGCATATTTGGAATGTTTTTTCAAAATGGATTAGATCCACACATGAAGTGAATAAGCGGAATGCCATCTTTATTGTAATAATATGATGATTTAGTATTTCTGTCATGCACGACGAAAGTCAAAAGCACGGTGTTCTATGGGGGACCAATTAGATAGTCAGGAAGGTTCCAAACAAGGTTTGCGGTTTTCTTTTGTACTTGTTTGTCCAATTAAACCTTTAGGAACGGTTCTTTCGTAGGTGCGTCTACAATGATCCTGGCACTTGGAGAGAAATTCTTATCCTAAAAAAATCCCCTCCTGTAACTTAAGTTCAATATGGTGAGCAGGTGGGGACAAGCTATTGATATTACTGTGCCCCGGTTTCACAACCTTCGTCACTGACAGGCAACAAGCAATTGAATGCTTTCAAAACAAAGGATCTGTTCGGATGAACATCTATCTTAAAGGCATATCAGTGATTTGCTAAATGCAGACAATTAAAAAAATCATGAAACATCAGATTTTTGCATGTCTGTAACAAGTATCCTAAACATTCCTCTAAGTGATAGGACCAAAAGTAGTAGTGTTATACCAAAGTTTTTTTTTCAAAATCCGGGTTTGTCCCCGCTAACGACGGTGGCCGGATTCACCACAATACTGCTGTGTGAGGATTTATGAACAAAGTAATTGGACCGGATGCCCTTCCTGACGTCAATTCCACAGGTTTTCGGCAGTGGGCCTAGCCTTTGGGCAACACGCCCACCATGCCAAGGCTAATAAGACATAATGTGGATTTTAGTCATTACTGTCAATACAGATCCTTATACAATATGTAATTGGATGGCCGATTCATATCTTGAATATAGCTGGGTTTTTTAGTTTTCTATCAAGTTTCAGTTGCAAAAATAACTTATAACAATTCTACAGACTTTTCCTTCAGTTAAAGCTAAATATTCCTTAAAATTTAAATCTTTTGACTCATCCTCTGGAATCACTGATAGTCCTTTAAAGCAATATATTAGACACATTTTTTTGGAAGGGCGCCCCCATTTTCAAAAATTTGGAGATTTTTACACCGGGTTGCATTGTTAACTGGCTAGTTGTTGTTTGAAAAATTGAAGAGCGCCCTCATCAGGAAAATCTTGAGTCAGCCTTTAAAGGGTGCTTTGGAAGAGTCATTATGCATGCCAGGAGGCCAATTATACTCTATTGTGGCAGATGTTGCCGAAATTTGTGTGACAGTACCAATATGTAAGTGATTCCCTCATAAGGAAGCCTACCTTCATTGGAATAATGAATACATTTCAACTTAACTTTATAAAATTATATTTCCTCTCTCTCTAAAATACACACAAAAAAAAATATAAAAGGTGCGTTATGTCCTAGCACCCATTTTGTTATGGTTCAATAGAGATCCCCAAGTAAAGTTTAATTCCAAATTTCAGTTAATGTCGACCGTTCAGTGCATTTTGATGTCATGCATAACTGTTTGCACATGCTGTGCTCATGCCATCTGTGTTGTAATTGTCCGTTTACGGAACAGAAGAAAATACAACAATTACAAATTTCTTAAGAGCAGATGAGTTTGCACACAGATTATACACTACTCTACCAACAGTTCGCCTGATATTAATTTTTTTTAGGCAAGTCAGGGGACAAGGCTGTGGATCACAAACTGCCCCTTTAATATGTGATAAAGGCAGAACCAGAAATCTTCTAATTAGACCACCTAGAATTGTACCAGCATGCCGCCACCATCCAAACTGGCAAGAAGGTGGTACTTTGTTATACTTTAACCAATATGTAACAAAATAAAACCCAATGTATAATGAATATAGTCCCACTAACGTATGGTTTTGTTTATTTCTGGAATAATGCATTGATAGTGCTGATGAATGATGTACGATAGAATAAAATATAAGAATTTCACGATGTAGTTTCATTTATT
>JAMKCH010011365.1:0-28418 GCA_023653785.1 Ophioderma brevispina
CATGGACATTGTAATGTTCAATTGTAATGTTGCACATAAGGTGATGAGGTCCAGGACGCCTTTAACAATTTCTTTCAAATCCCATATATATTGCTTTCTGCAAAATTATCGTGTGAATGTGTTCGCTGCGATATCTGCCGTTCCACAAGCTTTCATGCCTGCACCCTGGCCTTGTATCCTTGTTTGGGGTTAGTTAAATTATCAAAACCATATACAGACACGTTTAGATGAACGATAGTTCTCAAGAAATTACTAGCTTCCGGCTGCCCCATCAGCCACTGATGCACCCATACATGTATATGCACATGATCTTGATAGCTGTAGTGTAGTCCATAAGTGCAGAAACTCTGGCTATAGCCTAGCCCGAGGTTGCTCTGGTTTTCCGCTACGATAGCCCCTACTATCTCCCTAAAAAGCCTGAGAGGCAGTAACAGTAAAAAAAACGTGATCCACAGTCCATGGATCCCATTGTATGTTCCACAAAGTCAAGAATTTTTGTATACTTACAGTCTTTCGATGACACAAATCCGTGCATATATGAAAACTTTGATGTCTTAGCTTCCCCATACTATCTCGATTTTAAAAAATACAAACGGTGCACAGCTCATGCTTACATCCGTGAAATGTTGGCCCTAAAAGGCACGAAGTGACCGAAAAATGAAGCTAACACATTCCGTCTCCCACTTCATGACTTCCGGGTTATGTTCGTAATTTATTGGTAATCAGCGAAAATACGCGTGCTCGTGGCTATTCTCAAGAAAATAAACCGTGAACAATCCAGGGGCGACTCCTGATCTTAGTGGGGCGACTGCTATTTTTAAATTGGGATTTAACGGTTAAGAAATCACCGTTTCAAAATCACATGAGTTTTAACAATTGAATGGCAAATCAGTCAAGGAAACACGTGCGTCTATAATATCAAAATAATTTTAGGACTACATCAAATGTAAATGATTTTAAATAAGTGCTGTATTTGTACTGATTCTTTCTGGATTTTGCTATTCCGCATCGGATCCGCTGCGCACCCATCCCGGTTTTCATAGAGTAAGGCACGTAAGCGTTTGTTAGGAGGTAGGTACGAACGACGTGCAACGCTACGTGCACGAGCTAGCTATAGCCGAGGTCAGTTTGTCCAATGTATGTACATGTATGCAAACTCTCTGTTCAAATGCAAGTCCATTCTATGGAGTCAGACTCCCAATTTGCTTATGAAAATCTGCTATGCCTGCACTGATATTTTTTTGCATAGAATCAGATAAAAATACATATGCACCACTCTACAGATTCTGTTGAAATTAGCTGGTCTTCTGTCCATGGGCAGTTTTACCATGGTTTGTAAATAAGTAACAAATATCTTATGACCTCTACAGTACTCCATGCAACGGCAACTCACTGTGTGTAAACGGTTGGCTACTACGTATTTGAGAAGTGGATGTCAATTTCACGCAGGGGGTACAAGGTTACAGATTTTAGGGAATGGGTGTTTTTCATTATGTAGTATGTACCACTTGCCAATATAGTTATAGTGTTGGGCAAGATGACCAATAATATTACAAAACATCTTCATTTGATGATTGTGTATTTTTTTATTGATTTTAATTGTGAAGTGTAAAAAATACTAATTAGCGCCAAGAGCATTGTTTTTAACCGGAATAGCTCATACAAGCTTAATTTTTCAGGATAGGTCCAGACTATGAGTAAATAACATACTAAAAGTCCCCAAAAAATCCCCCTGGAGCTTTCTACAAAATTCAAGATTGGCCGTCCAAAATGACCGTTGTTTTCTATTTTTAATCATAACTTCCAAACCAACAGTTGCGTAAATCCAACCAAGTGTCTTATATATATTTTTAAGGCACAGGTATCTAATCAAGTCATTATGTTTTGACTTAAAAACTCACAAATATCCTAAACTATGATGGCGCCAAGATGGCCGCCATTTTCTTGATTGTACATAACTTGATAAGTCCGGCAAGTTAGAATAAAAAGTGTCTAACATATTTTGTTAATTAAGGCACAGAGAATCTATAATAGAACATTATTTAGAGTGTACAAAACTCATAAGTAGCGCACAACTCAGATGGCTTAAAAACTTTGTTCCATCTTATTTTGGTACAAATGGATACAAAAAACAGAGTTTCCCCGGTTACAATAGTTTTTCCACCGTCATCTGGTGTAGCGTCTTCAACACTAATGTCCATTTTGTGTGCAAACAATCTCATAATCATTGACATCTAGTAATGTTGGTGCAGTGATGTTGCAATTTTTACCACATCATTTTGTACTGTACATTGAGGTGTAATTCAGGTGTAGCCTTGCAGATGTTTCTTGCAACTGCTACAATCATCAGGTTTTGGGGGAGCAAAGTTCTGGTTGTTCAATGAGATGTCTGTTTTCTAATTTTGCACATGTCCGCAGCCCTTTTTTAGTTTTGAGGCAGAGTCTACCCCTCCAGATTAAGTGTGAAACTGTGGACTGACTGCACCGTTTGTATGCCTATATATGTGTGAATGTTTCATAGTGATTTATGAATGCTGCCCCCATAAGTTTAGGGAATGTCATGCGTGTATCTATTGTTAATAACGCTATCCAGTCATTTGTCTTAGGATCCTATATTACTCCCATATTACATTTAACCATTCTGCAGTCTGATTTGTTTTAAATATGATTAATCTCATAAGCTCGTTCTTTCGTTTAAGTCCAAAATCTCAGTGGAAGGTCCTTTTTTACCAGCTGGAGTTTCATCGACCAGGTTGATAAGGTTTGACTCCACCTGGAGACTTGTATACCTCAGTCATCTATGATTGTGGCCTAATGGTTTGGTGCTCTCCCAATCACAATTTGAAGGGAACGCTTTGTACGGCCAATGCCAGTTTTGATCTGTTGATCTGGCCCATGTTTACCTATCAACGTCGCAGTCATTGGGCTTGCTTGATGGGCTGTCCACAAACGGCTTTAGGTTTAGGGTAGAGGATGACCATTGCGCAGACCATTGGATCGATCAAAGATGGATCGATATGGATACTGCGACTGCAGTCATGGATTGGGTAGCAAAGTGAGGTGGGGTGATTAGCTACCAGGTTCATCTCACTTCTTGGTGAGTCTTGCTCATCTGAAAGGTTCCTCCGAAAGTTTAGAGAGCTATGCCGACATGAATTGTAAATATTCCTACAGGCTAGGCGTCGCCAAAAGGCCTAATAGTTTCATTTGCATCATTCAAAATGACATCAATCTTATGTGAGTGTACACTGTGACTCTATATTGCATATGGTAGATATTGAGTGCAGTGTATTCAGCAGTTCCAGTAGCAAAACACAAATTGATGTAATGTCCGAAAGATGTCACCCCACCCGTTCCTGCCTATCCTTTCTGAGGAGATTCGGCCCGAGGCCTGCCTCTTGGCAGCGACTGACTGCCTGGTGTTATGATGGAAATAAGCTGCTGTCCCATTATGACAGCAAGTACTTCGTTTGTTGGGTTGTTTGGACAAGTTTAAACTCTCCAGCTAGAGTGATGTTCAGTTCTCTTGTTTGCGCATTGATTTGCAAGGTGAAAAACAGAGCTGACGGGCTTGGATTTGCTGAGTTTTCAAGTGTCCATCGGGGATGAATTGGCTTACAGTGATTATGTGTTCTGTAACACCATTTCCTTAAGCCTCAGAATAAGCAGCAACCATTCCAAGTGTCGTGTCATCGTGTAGAATAATCTCTCACGTTTGGCATTTTCTGAGATTAAATGTTGAAAAGACTGATTGCCAACACAGAACCTTGTGGGACACAATTCCGAAGTTTGCGCTTTCTACTGCATTTACCCCATTTGGAGGTCTTCCGGACGAAAGCTCTGTCTTGGATGAGCAGCATTATGAAGCTTGACAAGCTTGACTCAGGGAAGGCTTTGATGTAGCGCCGGATCAGTCACATCGATGCCAGACTGTATCACACGCATCATTAGATCTATGAAGACTGAAGACTAACTTAAAGTACCCAAACCGCACAGTATGTAAGAAACTAAATTATTTCTATATTTCTCCGATGGCAGCTGAATTTTATGAATGTTGAAGGCTGTTAAAGGATTGGTGGGACAATATGTAACATATCGGTAGTAGAATAAAGTAGTCGCCGATAAACCATCATGACACCCGGACCGATGACAATAACTGACAGCCCGTCTGTACTCTGCTATAGCTAGAGCTGTTGATACAATTAACGTGTCCTGTAATCTGTTTGTTGCCGGCTTTACGGATGATGAGGAGTTAAGTAGTTGAGAATGATCGAGCTTAAGGGTTAACTGTTTTGGACACACCCCTCAGCTATGGTTAGTGTATTCTGGTACTGTTTAAAAAGGCCAAGGGGCACTTTAAAAGTTCTCTAATGTGAACTTTGTCTATGCAACTATAGGTGATCCATCAAGATGCCAAAGAGGGCTGCGCAAGTAAGCATGTGGGCACACAGGATATAAAAAGGAGAAGAGACCCGCCTGAAGGCCTATTCCTTTATAATTGTGCATCTGTTTGCCAAGGTTAAGACATCAGGAGATGACATTAGCCTAGATGGATCATGGACATAACTTTTAGATGGTGGGACATACCTATCTAAGCTGTATTTTTCGCAACTACGTCAAGGGGGAAGACAAACCCAGTAGTGAATTAATTAAAAATTACTTAAAACCTAATAACCGTCTATTTGCCAATAAAAGCTGCCCAAGTCTCTTGAAAATGAATAAAATGTCACCTCATTGTCTTTTCCACAATATCAGTGACCAATGGATTACACATAAGATACAGATCGGACCATTTGTGGGAAAGCTGGGCTAGCAAAACACCCTTTTATTCGGCAACTTTTCTCACTTATTACGGTGTTAAAATGACGGGCATGTGTTCCTATGTCAAAGGTCTAATGTAAAAGAAGCATAGTTAAAGTTAGTGCACATCATAATAACATTGCATATTAATTATTTCATTCATGACACGTATTATTTGTCACTGCAATGTGCAATGGCTGCCCAAGTTGCAGCTGGGACCAAAAGGCTGAAGCGGCAGGGATTCCCGGCCAGGCTGCCACTAGATAAATAGGCATGAACCCTCAGGAGCCTTTCTAAATGATGTTTTTTAGATTCCCTGTTACATTTTAAAATCATATTTTGGAGCTCTTTATTTGATTTCTATCTGATTGGTTGTAAAAGGTAGGATTAAAAGATAACAAATGGTGGTCTTTTTGGTTAGCTATTAGTTTGGGCACTCTAGAAAATGCTTTATAGATTCTTTATGCAGTTAAAACAAGTATTTTGTATTTCTAATTTGCATAGTGAAGTTTGTACAAGTATAAAAGGCGGCCATTTTGGACGCCACTGATTTGGGTACCTGGTAAGTTGTGAAATCTCTAATAATGATTCATTGAATCCTTGTGCCTTAAAAACATCTGTTCGGCACTTAATTTGTATTTCCAACTTCTCCTCTGGTTGCAAAGATACGATTAAAATGGAAAAATGGCGGCCATTTTGACCGCCATCTGTTGTGGGTACTTGTAAGTTTTGAAACTATCAAAATAAGACTTATTGTCTTCCTGTGTCCTTAAAACATTGTTTGGACACTGATTGTATTTCCAACTTGTTCTGGTTGCAAAGATACGAAAATGGTCGGCCATTTTGACCGCCATCTTGAATTGGGAGAGAGCGCGGAGGATTTTCAGGGGCTTTTAGTAGTTATTTACTGATATTCCTAGACCTATCCTGAAAAATTCAGCTTGTATGCGCTATTCCAGTTTTAGCCTCTTATGATTCTAATGCTTTGGACTCTAAATGGTGATACTGCAACTATAAGACTAATAGTAATAAATAATTTTACAATATAATTTGATCTTATAATATAATTCATATTATAATCATAGGCTTGTGATGTAATGTTTATATTCTTTGACCTATACGTATCCACTTTATCAGACTGTTTTACATCCATATATAATGCTACAATTTTAAATGAATTCAGCTAAACATGCTTTGTTTTTATGTGATGTATTTTTTTATTTTTTTAAATTTTGTTTTTGCAAAATCATGTTCAATTCAATTCAATTCCAAGTTTTATAACAAAATATCATTATCGCATGCAGAATCTGAAATTGCAACAATATTACATAGTAAAGGCACATTATAAGTAAATATACACAAGATAGGAAACATAATCGGCATACAAATGTATAAGCAACATATGTACTAAAAAAATATATTCGTATGAATACATAGTCTAAACACGTTAAAGGGGGATGGCCCGATTTAAGGAAATGAATTTTTTATCTTGAATATATTGGCGCTTCACTTCAAAACCCCATCTGTAAAGTTTCGCGCCGAGATTTCAATCCGTTTTGATGCGAGAGCTAAAAAACGTGATTTTGTAAGCCCCATAGAGTACTGTGTAAAATTAAATATTTGGTCGACCAAAATGGAGACATTTTCGCTCAAACTTCCAAACCAAACATCCCTTTGGCTCTAAGATTTCACAGGGTAATGAGAAAAAATCGTAGCTTCTCTGATATCAACATGTTTGACCACTTCCGCTAAATCTGGGCTCTGGGGACGAGAGGCTGTTAGCGATCGGTGCCATGCACCTTTAAACCCACTTTTCAATTTAAAACAAGGCATACCAACACCATAAAGGGGCAACTACTCGCTCTCCCCCAACACCAATGCAATACTCCGATCACAAACTCCGAACACTCACACAAAACAGGCACTCACACAAGATCCCTAATTTACTGAATGATTGAAATCGAACCCAGGTGGGATGCACAGCCTATGTGTGTTAGCTGTGTGTGTGTGTGGTTTGTTTTTGTGACTTTCGTTTCACTACCTTCGTCAAAGTTTAACATGGGTGGTATAATTTTTTATATACACTTTAGACGTCATCTTACCAAGCCTTTTTTTGTAACACGGTTTAAAGAAGGGGATGGTTGGCCCTTTAACAAATCACTTATTTCTGTGGATAGTCTTTATGTTGTTAAACTGGATCCTGCTGATGTTTAATTCCTGGAGTATCTAAACAATATTAATCCTAGTCTTAATTTAGCAAGTTGGGGTGAACTTTTCTCCCATACACAAAAAATGATATAGGCTTGTTATTAAACTTCGAGGTATATGTTTGCACATCCCTTTTATTGTGCATGTCATTTAAGCAAAAAAGGAGATTGAGGTACACTTTTTTCGGAGTTAAGGTATATCTGCAAAGTTGATGGATGGGGGTTGCCACCATAACTGCGGTACTGGTACATTTTGCAAATATCAACTGCACATTATGGCCCTACTCTATGTTTATTTGCATCTTTTTTGAAGGCCAACAAAATGCCATGAAACCAAAAATAAGTCCGCCTTTTTGGGTACAAAATTTAATTTTCACCTATTGCATGTGTCTATGGAAATTGACCATTTTGTCAACGTGTGGACTTTGACATCATTCTTGTTGATGCCACACCATGTAGTTGTTTCTTATTTTGGTATCATGGAAAGAATGAGGACCGTGGGCCCGTGGGATATCCACTGTTATCAAACAAGTGGCGGCGCCAGGGGGTGCAACCCGGGGGGGGACCACTCGCCGATGAAATGGATATGGGTGTACTAAAGCTCGTGCTAGCGCTTCCACCCTGGCCAGTGGCCATTCGGTGACAGAGGACTGAAAAAATAGGAGTCTTTGGGTGAGAGACGCCAAATTCGTCCCCACATAGGGTCTTCAGAGTGGACAAATTGGCAAAAAAATTTTCAAAAAAATGGGGTCTTGGGGCCGATTGTTTCGTGAAATTTTTCAAAATTTTCTCCCAAAGTGGGGTCTATGGGTGACAGTTGTACATTTTTTTCTCAAAATATGGGGTCTTTGGGTGAAATTTAACAAAAAATATGGGGTCTTTTGGTGACAAGATTCTGTGAGGAGAGTTTTGGGTGGTTCTTAACATCACCTACATACACTTGGCTTCCAAAGATGGGAGTGCTCCCCCCGAATGGCAGGGGGGCGGCTACCCCTGTGAATTCAAAATGCAGGAAAACAGGAGTTTTAAGCAACTAATTGCGTAAAAATTAGGGTCCGCTTTTGCAATCGTTATGATTTAACATGTATGTTCATCCCATGATGTTTCACCCCTCCTATGATTTTTAGCCCTGTATCAAAATCATAAGCCACGGGTGCTTTATACTGCCCTACTGGATTTTTAAAGTTTACCTCTCAATTTTTGTTTTTCCCTGGATTTTGATTGTCTATTCAAGAAGTTCTTTGACCTATTTTCTTATTTTTTATAATATGTAATGTGAAAAAATCTACGTCCCATTGATAAGATTTGACACACATTAATAATGTGGGAAAAATACTAAGTCTCAATTGATATAGATTTGACACGCATGAATTGTGAAAAAATACTAAGTCCCCTTTTGATATAGATTTGACACACATGCATAATGTGAAAAAATACTAAGTCAATTTGATATAGATTTGACACAGCATGATAATGTGGAAAAAAATACTAAGTCCAATTTGATATAGATTTGACACACATGATAATGTGGAAAAAAAATACTAAGTCCAATTTAATAGATTGACACACTTTGCATAGATTGACACACATACCTGTGAAAAAAACTAAGTCCCATTTGATACACTTTTATGATATAGTGTCAAAATCCGGTATGATTGATACCAATTTTGGATACAGATTGGATACTGTCAAATTGTGTCAAATTTTGTTTGACTAATTTGATATATCAAATCTAATATCAAACTAGATTTGACACATATTTGAATACACTTTTGATACAAATTTGATACAAAAATTTCTACCAGGGTGGTTTCTGTTCTGAACACATTCCAGTAACTCATCTAACGGGTAATACCTCATCTGCGAAGACTCCACGCGCCGCGCGGGCTCCACACTAGTATATACAATGTTCGCAATAAATTACAGTTACTCCACCACACTGCTCAAGGAACTTGTAGGACTCAATAGTTAGTACGTTTGACCTCTAATGACCTAAATGACCTTTGCCCCACGTGCAACCTTTGCACATCCATATATTTATAAACCGGTGGTCTGGCACTGTTCTCTCTGACTGCATATGTTCTCTGAGACCGAGGATTGCACCTTCCTGGCAACTTGGTGGGTGGGTGGGTGTCCCTGACCTTACGAAAACCGAGTCTGTATTGGTTAGTGGATCAAAGGTCATCAGTGGTCATTCAAAGTCAAAGAGCTCCAATGGGGTAAACTTTTGGTATATTCATCGAGACTTGGTGGGCAGAAGTCTGTTGTTGATGATGACAATTTAAAGGTCCTGGTTCAAGGTCATCAGGGGGTCATTCAAGGTCATAAGGAACCGCAAAACCCGAGGGTCATCAAGCCAGGTGATCGCAAAACACAGGTGGATAGCCAAATCCGAGGATCGCCTAGTAAATACTTTTAAAGAAACCAGTAAACCACCGGTCCAGAACTCTTATGGTATGTACAAATGACGCTCTTATGGCCCCTAGGCCCTTTTGGGACCGCCAATGACCCTACTTGACCTTTGACTCCCAAAATATCTAAACATTGCTTCCATTAAGTTGTATAGCCACCAAACTGCTCAAGATGAAACCACTGGCCAAGACCCGTGGCTAGATGTCAATTGACCGTAATGACCCCTACATGACCTTTGACCCCACATTACACATTCCCTAACCATCCCAATTGATGATTACTGCATCATTGATGCACTCTTGTTCAATTTATCAAAGGTTCTGATGACGCGTTTAATAATGCCCCTCCACCCTTGTGGACCGAGTTGGAGCGCATTTAGGGCGATTTTTGGATGATTTATGATAATTTTGTTCACTTGCTATTTTTAATGTTGAGTTGTGTGTCATGGGACGTCCCGTTGTGAATTTTCTCACAAAAATTAAAAATAATGCATGGATTCTTTCTTTTTGGTACAAAATTAGTTATAGAAGTCCACGATAATTGATTGATAATTCCCTAACATATTCTAACTTTGTTTCCATAGTAGTAACAATATTATACATGTGGAATTATTCTTTTTACTGTAACTGACCCATTGACATGTCATTCCTATACGGCACAAATCGACACCATAGCTTATATAATTTTGGAATACATCAGGCCGCGGCTGACAGTGACTCAGCAATTGGGTGACACCTCAGGGGCACCGCCATTTGACGATTGCGTCAAACTTATTTGCTAAATGCTATCTGCTGCTCATACGTCATAGCTCATTATGCAAAGCCATAGTCATTATGCAGAGCCAGAGCGGGTTGCTCACTAATGCCATTGGCAATAATGGGGCCCGTTGTTATGGTCCCTTAGCTTGGCAAAGTACTTTCAATATTCCCAACGGCGGAAGCTCCAAACGGAGTGTTATGAAATGAACGTGAAAATCTGATTATCGGGAATCGGCATACAGCCACGGTTAACACCCCCCCAATTCCCATTGATTGTTGTTCCCTGTACAATCCTGCTTACGACGACGCCATGGAATAAACCTACGCTGTGGCCTTCAGCCTGACCACTTTTTACGTTTGTCTCGTCACTAGCTCTCTTAATTACAGGGAGTCGTTGCGATCATTGAGGTGTCCACATGCGATATAATTTAAAATAATCCCTTCCCCCGCACATTGATAGACGGTGTTTCTACAGCCATTCCTATAGTATATTTCTTTTGTTATACATGAATATATTTTGTTTCGGAAGTGTCATTAGCTTGCTAGATGACACTCCGCAAAAATAATGGTCATGTATAACAATACGGACCATAGATAATGATTACTGGGACGAGGGCTAGACCGTTTGTCGGGGTATACAGGTTCAAAGTGGTGTCAAATTATTCCCCCTTGTCATACCGAAGCAGAAAATGGCATTTTACCTGATTTGGTGATATGATAACACCATTTGCGATATCCAGGGAAAGCAGTGGCGTAACCAGCGGGGGGGGGGGGGGGGGGAAAAAAAAAAAAAAAAAAAACCCCCCTTCAGCCCCCCCCCCCAATGAACTGGCTTTTTGTACAGTGTCTATGGAGAAGGACCCAAATTTGCCCCCTCAAAAAAAGCCTTGGCACCCCTTCAGCCCCCCATTTGCAAAGGTCTGGTTACGCCACTGAGGGAAGTCTTGTTGACCCCGATAGACTATGTAGACCCTTGATACATTTTGCCATTTAATTATCCAAACAAATGCCACACACTGTAAAATATTACATTTTTTAATCATATGGGACAATATGTCACCAATTTGAACCAAATCTGAGCATCAGGTAAACTTTACCCCATGATGAACTTGAACCATTACAGGGCTATACCGCTTTAACTAAAGGTTGGAACCTAGGCAAATATATACTTTTTCTAATCCTTATAAGGAGACGAACACATTAGTATACATTAAAACATAAAGATCGATTTCAAATTTTCGCCTATCCCACTTGAAGAAGGGGAGAGCATTCTGAAAGTTTGAATCCCATCATTTTCTCGCAGTCTGGTTCCCGGTTATTGAGTGCAAGAAAACCAGTTTTAGAACAGAAATCCTACGGGAACTGTTTCATTGACATACCATATACCACATTGCAATGGAAGAAGATTCTGTCTGGACGCAAGACACTATGAGCTATAGTAGAAGCTCAATTCCCTTGGCACAGTTCGGTAGCTTCCATTCACCAGTGTATTTAGAAAATACTCCCCCTGGTTTTTGGGTATGATATATGATACCCAGATGACACAAGGTCTGTTCATGTCAATGTATGTACAAGTATAACCCACTGAACTGTGTCCTTGTGGATGAGCATATTGTAAGTCATAGTGAGAGGGGCCGGCGCACAGTATTGACAATCCTATCTCTTGCGTGGTGCCAAGAAATATGGGCGATTTTAGCTACAGCCTGTCTCAAGAAAAGTGGTACAATCAGAAAAAAAATGGTTAAATATGAAATTTCAAAATAAGTCATTCTTACTTGGCACAATATTAAAGAACAAAGATCAGGCTTTCTAATGGTGTTTGTTTCATCTTATTTGTTTTTGTCAATTTAGAGATATAATCAATTTAGTGCGAATACATCAGAATCGATTTTGTGCCACTTTATGCATGCGAAAGTTGTTTCGCGCAGTTATGCCACGCTGTCATGAAGCTCAAACAAGATTGCAACTTGAACAAAGAAAAAACCCCACAGATTAAAGTAAACAAAGTAAGGCCAGTTTTATCGACACAAGTTTTATATCATAATAATCAGTTCAATGCTAATATCTTCTTTTCATTAATAATAACCAATACAAAATATTTTATAGCACGTCAATGATAAGGAAATCGAGCTCTGAATTTTACAAAATTGGTTTGTTAAAAATCATGCCAGAAGGGATTGGAAGTGCAGCAAATAAACACTCAAATCCAAAGAAATGGTTTTAAAATGATTGACACTTTTTGTTTGTGAATTTCTACTTGTTGAGTCAATAAAGTATCAATTGTGTTGGTAGGAATTTGGGTTTCATGAAACTTCAAGACCATAAAAAACTCTCTCCTCAGGTTGCTGTACGCTCAAGGTTCTCTTCTAACTAAAAACAGTATGTGGAATGGTATTTCACATTATCTAAAGCAGAACCTTAACTCAATCTTCCACCATTACGCAAGTGTTTTCGTATCTTCAAGAGTATCTTTACGAAGTTTTAGTAATCCCTTTTTTAAAGATTTATATCTGTTCAAATGTCAGCAACTTATGTTGACTAATTCTTTCCACCGTTTTCACTCAACCAGAAAGTGGCACAAACTCGATTTTGTGTTTTTCCGCAAGTTAGTAAACTGGAGTTATCTCTCGATCTCGAACAAAGGCCAAATGAGAAGAAAAACAAAAAATCCTGGAAACATGTCTGTTCTCTTTTTAATATGATGTACAAAAAACGGACTACTTATTGTTGAGATATAATTTGAAAATATTTGAATTTTGATTTGTTTGTTACCATTTTTTTAGGACAGGCTGTATTCAGTGAACTTTGCGCTCGAACCCTCCGGTCAGTTCCTTGGCGTCAGTCTCTACAGATCCAACATTAGGGACTGCAATAAGATCACATTCAGATTCGATTTTAACAATACATGCCAAAAAGAGAAAACAAAATAAAACCACAAGAAAACCAACATACACATACAGACATCCGCGCGCACACACATTCACACAAGTCGTGGGGTCGAGTCCCACTGCGCCAAAGTGTTGTGCCCTGAGTAAGGGCGGCTTTAACTGAATTTACCTATCTCCACCCTAGGTCTTGTCTATACCATAGTGAATTCAAAATAATTTTGCATGAAAAAACACAAAACTTTGACCTGTTTACTCAACTTTGGACTCGCAGTTGTTTTCATGATCTGCATATAAATTAATTTTCGACTTTCAGATGCTGAAAAAATGAAGGGAATTTGGTTGAAGAAATGAGATAGATATGAAAGATTTTTCCGGCTGATACATTTTTACCCATTCCGATGGGATTTATACAGTTAAGCTAGGGTTTTCA
Source organism: Ophioderma brevispina (assembly GCA_023653785.1). Classification (NCBI taxonomy): domain Eukaryota; kingdom Metazoa; phylum Echinodermata; class Ophiuroidea; order Amphilepidida; family Ophiodermatidae; genus Ophioderma; species Ophioderma brevispina. The sequence continues at coordinate 13,496 of JAMKCH010011365.1, forward strand.
GTTCATTATTTTGTCTGAATGTGGGTAATTAAAACATCTTTCTTGATAGACGTGCCAATCTTTCATATGTACCTCATTTCTTCACTAAATTACGTCCTTTTTCAAGCACAGAAAGTCGAAAATATGCAGAACATGAAAAAACAATCGACTGCGTCACGTTGAGTAAACAGGTCAGGGTCAAATTTTATTTTTTTCATGCACAATTTTTTTTTATTTCACTCTGTATAAATGGGTACCAGCATTATTTGAATGCTGGGAAGGTAAACAGAGGACTCGCTGTGCGGGAGGAGTTGGCGAACCCCCACAGCAAAAAACAACGGGGGGGAGCCTGGCCCAAACGCTAAGAAAGAGAGAATGGGCACCATCCGCACAAGAAGCTTCGCGCGGCACGACACTTTACTTTACCAGACACGCAAGCACCCCACACACACGGAACAAACAAAAAAAAACAGAAGAAACTCACTAAAAAGATAAAAAAAAAAAAAATGGTAAATAAAGTTACATATTTACTTTTTAACTAACCTTAGCTTAAAAATATATGTGCCCAAAAAAAACCCAGTGAACCGCGGCATAGCATGGACTTCAAAGTATTCTTCTTTCAATAATTTTATTAGATTGGTATTACCTTGGTGGTATTCAGGACGAACACACATACTTGCAATTCGCCCATGTTGCAAAGTTGCAAAATATTTCTTAGCCCCGGTAATTCAGGGGAGTAATTAATGCTTTTCTCAATATCAAAACAAACATGTAGTATTGCAAAGAACACTTATTTCGTTCTTTCGTTCTAGAGCCTGATATTTTTGAAAAATGTTTGTATTACAAGCAAATAACGGACGTTTTTTAAAAGATCTCCCAATTAAAAAAAAATTAGGTTTGCAGCAATGCACACTTTTGGGTAGACGTTCATAGTAGAAGTCCCAGTATGCAAATGAGGTATTATAATTGATTCCTCATGCGCTTGTATGACGTTGTGCAGTAGGGCTGGACGGAATGAATGGCAATACTCATTTGCATCCATGGGGACTTCTATATGAAAGGTTACCAATTTTTAGTTCGCTGAAAAGTGAACTTCCAAACACGACGAGAGTCGCACGTTCGTTCCTGGACAGGGGGATGGGGTTTCAATTGCAAATCACGCCAATGGAGCTTTTAGCCACACATGTGAGAGTACAGGTTCTTACGTTGATCGTTCGTACATTCGATACTTTTTTCTAATAGCTTATCTCGGTACTGGCGAAAAATTATCTGACGAAATATCTGCTGTGTGATACAAAAGACCATGTTCAATTTGTATGGTGCAAATGATAGATAAAGACACTTCAAAGAGCGCCTTTCGGACTTTTACTTAATTCTTGATAAGTTTGTTAAATAGCTACAAATAAACGCTAGAAAAATGTCATGGTACATCATCTTTTTAATCCGATCCCCACCCCCCCATCCCAGCAATAAAAACTTCAACAACTTTTTGCATGAATCGATTACACTATTAGCCGGAATTGATGGTATACGGTAGATCATAAAATAAGAATATTGGTCCAACCTCTGGGATTTTGGGGAACTTTGTAAAATAAGGGTTTGTTAAAATAGTATGGGGTAAATTTGAAATCAAGTCAAACCGTGTTTAAATGTACCAAATCGTATTTGTCTCATAGAGGATTAAAAAAAAAAGGTATAGGTTTGTCTAGGTTCCGACCCGTTGTTAAACAGGTACAGCCCTATTAAGGTTCCAGGTCATCATGGGGGTAACGGTAACCAGTGCTCCGATTTGGTTAAACAGGGTCGTGTCAAATTGTTCGTTGCCTTATATTACAATGTTTGGCATTTGGTTTTCGTAATCATGGGCCAATGTAACAAGGGTCTACAGAGCTTCTAGGGTCACCAAATCTGACCTCAAATTTTATACAGAGCTGTCACCCAAAGAATTGAAAGTAATTCTGCTGTAAACATGGACTTAATGGGCACTTATATGCAGATGACACCACTTTACTGGTCTTATGATTGGAATTCCCCTGACGATGAATCAGCTGTGCGGTCAAAAATTGAATGTTGTGTTGCAGACATTAAGTCTTGGATGACTGCTAACAACTTAAGCTAACTTGATGACAAAACTGAATTGTCAGGTTCACAAACTAAGAATTTGCATGCTAAAATCCAGGATAATCATATTTCAAATTGCCAACACTAATATTCAGTCTACACATTCTGCTCGCAATTAGGTGGTGGGTATTGCTTGATGTGAACACATGCAATGGGCCTGAACAAGTGCATGAAAATTTACTTTCACCAGACACGCAAGCACCCCACACACACGGAACAAACAAAAAAAAATTAAAAAAGAAAATTTTACTTTTTTTAATTTGATTAAAAAAAAATGGTAAATGTAAAGTGACATATTTACTTTAACTCAAACTTAAAAATAGTGCCAAAAAAACCCAAGTGAAACCCGCGGCATTCAGCTGGACTTCAAAGTTATTCTTGCTTTCAATATTTTATTTAGATGGTATTACTGGTGGTATTCAGGACGAACACACACCCTTGAATCGCCATGTTGCAAAGTGCAACATATTTCTTAGAACGTTCAATTCAGGTGAGTAATTATTCTTTTCTCAATATCAAAAAACATGTGAGATGCCCAAAGAAACCACTTATTTCGTTATTTCAGTCTAGAGCTGATACTTGAACTGTTTTGTATTTAAAGGGCACCAAAAAATTTTCAATAACGGCGGTTTAAAGATCTCTCCAATTAAAAAAAAATTAGGTTTGCAGCAATGCCATTGGGGTAGACGTTTCATATAGACGCCCCAAGCATACAAATGAGGTAATGCCATTCCGTCATGCGTGATGACGTTTGTGCAGTTGAGCGCTGACGGAGATGAATGGCAATATCTCATTGAATCCATGGGACTTCTATATGAAAGGTCTTTTTTTTTTTACCAACTTTTGGAGATTCGCTGGATGAAAAGTGAACTTCCAAACACCGGCGAGTCGATCGGTTCGTTCCACTGGACAGGGGGATTTCAATTGAATCAAGCAATGGAGATTTTGCCAACATGGGAAGGTACAGGTTACTTGTACGTGATCAGTATTACATTCGATACTTTTTTCTAATCCGCTTATCTCGGGAAAAACTGGCAAAAATTATATGACGAAATATCTGCTGTGTGATACAAGACCATGTTCACATTTGTCTGTGCCAACTGATAAAGACAATTTCAAGAGCAAGCCTTCGAACTTTACTTATTCTGATAAGTTTGGTTAAAAGACTACAAAATAAACGCTAGAAAGCATGGTACATATCTTTTAATACAGAGCACCCCCGCCCATCCAAGCATAAACTTCACTTTTGCATGAATCGATTACCACTATATCTAGCGCGGACATTTTGATTGTATAGTAATTAATTAAAATCAGAAATTTTGGTCAAACCTCTGGGAAATGTTGGGAACGTTGTAAAATAAAGGGTGTAAAATTAGTACGGGGGTTAAATTTTGAAATTCAAGTCAAACCGTTGTTTAAATGTACACCAATGTTGTATTTGTCTCATATAACGGATTCAAAAAAAAGTCTAAGTTTGTCTAGGCCGACCTTTAGTTAACAGGTACAAAAAAGGGCCCTATTAAGGTTCAATGTCATCCGGGGGTAAACGTTAACCAGTGCTCCGATTTTGTTGAAACTGGTGTCAAATTGGTGTCTTGCATTTATTACAAATGTTTGCGAATCTGGTTCGAATTCATGGGCAAAATGTAACAAGGGTCTACAGGCTCTATAAGGTCACCAAAATCGACCTCAAAATTTTATACAGAGCTGTAACCAAAGAATTGAAATTAATTTAGTAGGCCTAGGGACCGGGCCAATAATTTGACACAGGTGTGACCATAGGGAAATCGAATCAGTTTGACTCTATTAAGCAACATAGTTCAGCTTATTCCGTTGTATCGTCTATGGGCCCGGACTATGATACCTGTCCGGGACTATGATTACTTCACAACTGTTCAACAAAAAATGAGAGCACTGGATTTTTTGGTTTTTTTTTGCCCCAGAATGACTTGAACCTTATTCGGGCGTATAATAGACCGAGTAACTAAGGTCGCAACCTACATAAACTATACCTTTTTTAATCCTATAATGAGACAAATACATTGGTTGTAAATTTAAACACAATGTGACATGATTAAAATTTACCCCTAGTACTAATTTTACCCCTTGATGTACAAAGTTCCCCACATTTCCTAGAGGTTGGACAAAAATTCTGATTAGGCACCCTTCAAACTGTATAAAAACTCTTCAAACCTTCTCCCCCAAACTTCTAGAATGGGATCTGGTTTATAACCTACTAATGTACCTTACAAAATGTTGTACAAAACTCAGTCAATGAATTGTTAAAAAGAGTAAATACCTCCTTACTCGTTGTCTTTGGAATGCACAAGTCAACCGCAATATAAACCATATTATATATCAAATCTCAATTTCACCGTTGCTACTTCTCCTAGGAACTGACAAGAGGAACGATGATTACTTTCCCATTTGGGGGGAACTTGTCAAGGATTTCAAATACTGGGCTTATAATACTGCAAAGAAGGTATAATCATAGAGAAAACCGAGGGCACGTTTCAAGTTAAATTTCCAAATTCGTCTACCAGAAGGAAAGTATAATTTACAAAGTATTGTCTGATAAGGGGGAATACGATTAATATCGGGGATGTAGTCTCATGAGACAACACAAATTGGGGAATACAAGACTGATTTCCGCTTGCAGAGTGGCATCGTTGAAATCATAGAGCGGGAGCAAGGGGACCCCCCCCCTTGGTGAAACATCATCGTCATGTCCCACTACCTATCAGCCTCTTTGGACACCTTGGGTGGTTAGTATGCACCCCCTCTATACGGGGTGAGTCAAAAAAACTTACAACCAAATTGATCGATTTTTCATGGAAAACCCTTTTGTGCTATTCATATTGTTTTTTGAAGTACATTCCTTGTTTTGTTAGCGCTCAATATAAAAATTACTGCATTAAATTGATTAACGCGTTCAAAACTTACAGTTGCGGAAGTGAAGTGAAAGTACCCGATGGGAAAAACCAAACAGTTACAACGCTACAGTACTCACAGAGTACACTCTTGGTTTTCGTTCAGCCTTGGATTTGCGCATATCCTCCATTAAGTACATTTGGAATCAATGCCATGGAACTACTAATGACGTAACCAGCCTGTTGGGTGAGGGCGTTGGAGGGGAAGGGGTAAGGGTGAGGATCCGCACTCAAAATCTTGTCCCTCCTGGCCCCAATAGAGATCAGAAAAGAATTGACAGGTTACCGTTGTTCACCTTTGCCAATGTTTTTAGTGATGCCCCAACAGTTTAAATGGTTCCCATCAACTGTCCTATCCCTCCCAAATGAAAATGCTGGTTACATAGTTGGGTAAGACTGTACATGAAACCGTATATCAGAAAATATCAAAATATATTTAATAAAATCAATTTTGTGACTTTAAGCGACATATGCAGCATTCTTTTTTCGTTCTTTTGATTTTCACGTAGTCAACTTTCAAATTACACTGTATCGGAATGGATAACAGATAAAGGCATAAATTTCCATTTAAAAATATACTGTTCAATTCCCATTAAATCTTAAGTATGCTGCATTAATCATTCAACACATGTCCTGCGTCGCTTTGAATCACGGCGGCCAAAAGAAATCAACCTGTTAATTTATTCTGAAGCCCTCACGCTGCAAAGTAATGACTCTCATGTGTACAGTCAGTGAGCATTTTGTTCGGGGCAAAAATGGATACCTTCACAAAACATAATGTAGCCTTGAATGACTTGATCGATTTTAAAAATGTAAAATTATTGTGAAAGCTGATAAAACAGACTATTTAACGCATAAATTAATTTGGTCATTTCCTTACGGTTTCTTCATAAAAAAAATCCCTCATTGGTTGTACTTTTTTTCTGACTCACCCTGTATATCATCAGTTAGGTGTAGTGGGTCGAATTGTATGTCACTTTTTCACTAGGGGCCATTTAAGTTCAACAGGGGTCAACGTTAAATTACTCCAATCATGTTTGAATGTATTGCCATATTGTCCGTCTAGTCATAAGGATTCCAAAAATGTATAGTTTGTTTACCATGCAACTATGACCATTGGTTTTAGAGCGTTATTGGTAAAATGGCTAAATGTCAAAAGGTCATTTCCATTTGTACAGTGGTTAAAAGCGTCTTCCTACCTGAGACCATTGCTGAAGTACCAGCACTACCACTCAATACTGAAAATGAATGCGCTTGTACGCCACAGTCGTGCCACCCGTAGACTACCCATACCCCGTGGTACTCCCATCTTGGATGTGACGCTATGTAAGGCTGTTAAGACCCCCATTTGTGCAGCATTCGACTGTCACCCAAAGACCCCATATATTTTGAAAATGTTACCAAAGAGCTCCCATATTTTTTGAAAAATTGTACCACTGTCACCCAAAGTACTCCTAATTTGGGGGAAATGTTGTGAACATTTTCACCCAAGACCCTATTTTTGGTAAAATGTTTGCAAAAAATTTTTCTAAAAGACCCCATTTTTGGGATAATTTTGCAAATTTGAGAAAAAACCACGCAAAACCTATATTGTGATGCATTTTGGCTGTCTCTCACTAAAGACCCCTATTTTTTGGGAGTCCTGTGTCACCGATGCCATTGTGTTTGGAAGCGCCATCCTTACACCCATATCCATTTCAACGTGATTGCCCCCGGCCCATACCATACCCATCTGCACCATCATACTTTCAAGCATAATGTATCGCTCACCCTGGTTTAATGTCTATTGCGTAATTTTATAATCTTGCAAAAATACTAGGTGAGAGTGCAGTCCCAAGCTCAAGCAACAACAACGATTTGATACGTTATTGAAAAATCGTAGGGAAATGATCAATTAGCAAAGCTCTAAAGCCTTGTTTAATCCACCAGTCACCCCAATGTAAAATTGATTTGATTTTACAAGAACCCTCTCTATTCTTTTTGTGTCATCTGAAAACTGGGCTATTGCAACTGTTATTTCCTGACAGGGAGTGGACTTTTTGTGGTGAATCTGATATAACCTGCACAAGTCTTTTTCCGTTAAAGTTTCAACACATGCAAAATAAACAATCATGGCGATTGCAGGACTCCTTGTCTAAAGCCACTAGTATTATGACTTTCCGTTCACAAGTATGGTGATGTGGGACATTATTGTACATGAAAACACTCATGAGTATTCGCTGTCCATGGAAGAACTTATGAGATTGTAAGCAATGATGTCAAGGGCGTTGTAAATCATTTATTGGTAATCTACATGAATATTTGGAAGAGATGTTTTAATATTAAATCTTTCATTTTTGACAAAGGTTACAAAGTAGTCGTTTTTGTTTGATTCTGAAAGATGCCTCGCCATACTTGATTTATTAACTACACAGAGTGTCCGTCCAATGTCACACAAGTGGAGCGTCCGAAAAAGGTATATATTATAATGATTGGTGGTAGTAGTAGTATGGTATAAGTAGTAGTAGTAGTAGTATTAGTAGTATGTAGTAGTAGTAGTAGTAGTAGTATTAGTAGTAGTAGTAGTAAGTATGAGTAGTAAGTAGTAGTAGTAGTAGTAGTAGTAGTTGTAGTCTAGTATGTTAGTATGTATTAGTAGTATATACTTCGATCCTTCGTCGTCGTCTTCTTCTCGTTCTGCGTCCGTCCGTCGTCGTCGTCGTCGTCTCTTCGTCTGTCGTCGTCCGTCGTCGTCGTCTCGTCATCGTCGCGTCGTCGTGTCGTCGTCGTCCCCGGTCTTACACAGTTACAGTCCCCCCCGTACCCCAACCCCGTCGTAGGCGTCGTCTGTACGGACGTCGTAGTCCTACTGTGTGTGTACTTTCTCGGAGTTCGAGTTTCGCAGTCAGGCATTTTCGCGTTGCGAGTCCGGAGTGGCGAGTGGCGGGGACAAAGGTTCGAGTTCTCGAGTTACACCTTGCGAGTGTTCGAGGGACCAATTTCAGGTTGGCGAGTTGCCAAATTTCGAGTTTCGAGGAACCAATTTTGATATTTTCGAGTTATAACTCGAAAATGGCAAATTTTCGAGTTAGGATTTAATCATGTTATTGAGCTTCAGGACATTCTAATTTGTCTTTCAAATGTTGTTAATTAAGATTGTTTTTTGACGTTGTCAAGACTGATGAGAACCGGTACTTGTTTTCCATCGCGTGCTACATTTTCCCAATTGATCTATTTCGTAAAATACAGTTTTATTCATGCCCCTCCTTATCAAAATATTTAAACCTCTTCATTGATCTAAACTGTAGGTAAATACGGTGTTAATCAGAGTATAAACTTCAAACTACCAGACATAGAGTTCGTTTCTGTCGATAAAATTACATCTTTTTCACATGGACTGAAAATCCTAACTCGAATTTTGACATTTTCGAGTTATTACTTCGAAAAATGTCAAAATTCGAGTTAGGTTTTTTATCAGGCTTTATGAGATTTATTAAATTATTTGCTTCAAAGATATGTCATACGTTTTATCAAATAATTAGACATGTTCATTGATCTAAAACGTAGAGGTAAATACCCGATGGTACTCACGAGTGTTAACTCAAAAACTGCCATGCAATAAATTCTTCGATAAGATACTCTTTCCATTGGACTTAAAATCCTAACTCGAAATTCGGAGTTAGGATTTTATCATGTTAATTGGAGGGCTTCAGACATTAGTATTTTTTCTTCAATTGTAATTGATGTTTGACGTTGTCAAGACTGATGAGAACCTGTACTTGTTTCCAATCGCGTGCTAAATTTCCAAATTGATCTATTTCGGGGTGTAAAATTAATACAGTTATTCAGCCTCTATCAAATATTTAAACCTCTTCATTAAGATCTTTAAAAACTGTTAGGTAAATACGGTGTTATAATCAGAAACTACCAGAATCAGATTTTCGTCGATAATAAAATTACATCTTTTCCAGGGACTAAAATCCAACTCGAAATTTTGACATTTCGAGTTATAAACTCGAATATGTCAAAATTCGAGTAGGTTTTTATTCATGTTATTGAGCTTTATACATTATTTTATTCAAAATATAGTTCCTACGTTTTTTTAATCAATAAAGTAGCCTGTTCATTGACTCCCCTAAAACTGTACGGGAAATACCGCTGTAATACGAAGTTTACTTCAAACTACATGGACAATAATTTCTTCGATAAAGACACCTCTTCCAATGACTTAAAATCCTAACTCGAATTTCGACGTTAGGATTTATCATGTTATGAGCATTCAGACATTATTATTTTTATTTCAAATGTTGTATTGGATGTTTGACGGTGTCAAGCACTTGATGAGAACGGTACTGTTTCCAATCGCATGCCTAAATTTTCAATGATCTCCTTTTTTTTGTTCGAAAATTAATACCAGTTATTCATGCTCCTTATCAAAAATATTTAAACCTATTCAGTGATCTAAAACTGAGGTAAATACGGTGTTAATCAGAGTATAACTTCAAAACTACCAGACATAGATTGCGTCGATAAACACCTCTTTCCGTGGACTTAAAATCCTAACTCGAAATGGTGACTTTTCGAGTTATAAACTCGAAAATGTCAAAACTTTCGAGTTAGGTTTTTATCAGGTTTATTGAGCTTTATTACATTATTTCTTCAAATTAATATGTTCCTACGTTTTATTAAATAATTAGACTGTTCATTGATCTAAAAATGTAGGTAAATACGCTGTTAATCACGAGTGTTAAATTCAAAGGCTATGCAATAAATTTCTACGATAAGACACCTCTTTCCCTTGACTTAAATCTAACTCGAAATTTGGCCATTTCGAGTTATACTCGAAAATGTCCAAATTCGAGTTAGGATTTTATCATGTTTATTGAGCTTCAGGAACATTATATTTTTCTTTCAATGTGTAATTAGATGTTTGACGTTGTCAAGACTGATGAGAACCTCAGATTACTTTCCAATGCCGGGTTCACTTCAATTTATCTATTTCGCGTTAATTAATACAGTTATTCATGCTCCTTATCAAATATTTAAAAACCTATTCTTGCTGATCTAAAACTGTAGGTAAATCCGGTGTTAATCAGAGTATTACTTCAAACTAACAGACATAGATTCTTCGATAAAATACATCTTTCCAGGGACTTAAAACCCTAACTCGAAATTTGACATTTCGAGTTATAACTCGAAATGTCAAATTCGAGGTAGGTTTTTTATCATGTTTATTGAGCTTTAGTACATATTTCTTCAAATTAAATGTCCTACGTTGATAAAAGCATTAAGAACCTGTTCAATTGATCTAAAATGGAGGTAAATCGATGTTAATCACGAGTGTTAAATTCAAACTACAATGCAAATAAATTTCTTCGATAAGGGACACCTATTTCCATTGCTTAAATCCTAACTCGAAATTTGACATTTTCGAGTTATAACTCGAACGGAAGTCAAAAATTTCGAGTTAGGATTTTTCATGTTTTAAAGCTTCAGATATTATTATTTTTTCTTTCAAAATGTTGTCATAGATGTGTTTTGACGTTGTCTCGAACTGTTCTGAGAATGGTACTTGTTTCTCCAATCGCTGTTCATTTCAATTGATCCCATTTCTTTAAATTAATTAATGCTCCTTATTAAATATTTAAAACTCTTTATTGGTCTAAAACAGTAGGTAAATACGCTGTCAATCGAGATTAACTTCCAAACTACCAGACATAGATTTCGTCGATAAAACACATCTTTCAGGGACTAAAACTCATACTCGAAATTTGGACATTTCGAGTTATAACTCGAAAAATGTCCAAATTTCAGTTAGGATTTACACTGTTTAATTGAGTTGAGAACATATTTTTTCAAATAATATCGTTCCTACGTGTTTACATTGCTGATAACCGTATTTTGTTTCTAATTCGCGCGGTATATTTTCCAATTGATCCATTTTGGGAAATAAAATTACAGTTATTCGTGGTTCGGTATCAATAGTTAGACCTTTATTGACTAAAGCTGAAGGTAAATCGCTTTTATCAAAGAGTAGTTCAATTCATTACTATCTGGCATGGATTTAATCGACCAATCACCTCTTTCCATGGACTTAAAATCGAACTAGAAATTTTGGACATTTTTCGAGTTATAACTCGAAAATGTCCAATTTCGGAGTGGATTTTATCATGTTTATTGGAGCTTCAGACATTATTATTTTCTTTTCAAATGTTGGAATTAGATGTTGGACGTTTCAAGATGCTTGAGACCCGGGGTACTGTTTCAATCGCGTGTTACATGTTCAATTTATCTATTCGGTAATTAATACAGTTATTCATGCTCTTATCAAATATTTAAACTCTCATTGCTCTAAAAAATGTCAGGTAAATACGTGTAATCAGAGTATTGAACTTCAAACTTCCAGACATAGATTTCGTCGATAAAATACATCTTTCCAGGGCACTTAAAATCCTAACTCGAAATTTTGACATTTTCGAGTTGATAACTCGAAATGTCAAACTTTCGAGTTAGGTTTTTATTCTGTTTATTGAGCTTTATTACATATGTTCTTCAAATATATTCCTACGTTTTATCAAATAATTAGACCTGTTCATTGATCTAAACTGTAGAAATCCGCTGTTAATCAAGAGTGTTAAATTCAAACTACCATGCAATAAATTTCTTCGATAAGACACCTCTTTCCATTGACTCTTAAAATCCTACCTCGAAATTTGGGAACATTTTCGAGTTATACAACTCGAAAAAAGTCCCAAATTTCGAGTAGGATTTTATCATGGTTATTGAGCTTCAGAAAGACATTATTATTTTTCTTTCAAATGTTTGTAATTAGAGTTTTGACGTTGTCAAGATGATTGAGAACGGTACTTGTTCCAATCGCGTGTTACTTTTCAATTTATCTATTTCGGTAAATTAATTACAGTTATCTGCTCCTTATTAAATATTTAAACCTCTTCATTGATCTAACAACTGTAGGTAAATACGGTGTTAATCAGAGTATTAACTTCAAAATACCAGACATAGCATTTCTTCGATAATACATTCTGTCCAGGGCCTTAAAATCTAACTTGAAATTTTGACATTTTGCGAGTATAAACTCGAAAATGTCAAATTTCGCGTAGAGTTTTTATCATGTGTATTGAGCTTATTACATTATTTTCTTCAAAATAAATGTTCATACCGTTTATCAAATAATTAGACCTGTTCATTGATCTAAACCGTAGGTAAATACGCTGTTAACACGAGTGTAACTTCAAACTACCATGCAATAAAATTCTTCGATAAGGATTTTTTTTTTGGGGTGTAAGAAACCTCTTTCCATTGACTTAAATCCTAACTCGGAAATTTTGACATTTTCGAGTTATAACTCGAAAATTGTCAAATTTCGAGTTAGGATTTTATCATGTTAGGGCCTTCAGACTGATTATTTTTATTCAAAGGTTGTAATTAGATGTTTTGTCGTTGTCAAGACTGATGAGAACGGGTACGTGTTTCCAATCGGTGTTACATATTTCCATTTATCATTTCGGTACAATAATACAGTTATTCATGCTCCTTAACAAATATTTAAACTCTCATTGCATCTAAAACTGGAGGTAAATACGGTGTTAATCAGAGTATTAACTTCAAATACCAGACATAGATTTCGTCGATAACAATAATCTTCCAGGGGACTTAAAATCCTAAACTCGAAATTTGACATTTTCGAGTTATAAACTCGAAAATGTCAACAAAATTTCGAGTTAGTTTTTATCATGTTTATGAGCTTTATTAAATTATTTTCTTCAATAATATGTTCCTACGTTTTATTAAATAATTAGGACGTTCATTGATCGTAAAAAATGTAGGTAAATACGCTGTTACTAACGAGTGTTAACTTCCAAAACTACCCAGTGCAATAAATTTCTTCGATGACCCCTCTTTCCTTGACTTAAAATCCTAATCGAAATTTGGACATTTTCGAGGTTAACTCGAAAATGTCCACAATTTAGAGTTAGGATTTTATCATGTTATTGAGCTTCAGACATTATTTATTTTTCTTGTCAAATGTTTGTAATTAGATTGTTTTTGACGTTGTCAAGACTGATGAGAACCGGTACTTGTTTCCAATCGCTGTTACATTTCAATTATCTATTTCGGGTAAATTAATACAGTTACTTTCATTGCTCCTATGCAACTATTGACACCTATTATTGATCTAACTGTAGGTAAATACGGTGTGAATCAGAGTATTAACTTCAAACTACCAAACATAGATTTCTTCGATAAAATACATCTTTCCAGGGACTTAAACTTAAAATCCCTAACTTCGAAATTTTGACATTTTTGTTTTTTTTGCGAGTTATAACTCGAAAAATGTCAAATTCGAGTTAGGTTTTTATCAGGTTAGTGAGCTAGACATTATTTCTTCAAATAATATGTTTCCGACGTTTTATCAATAATTGACCTGTCATTGATCTAAAACTGTAGGTAAATACGCTGTTAATCAAGCGTGTTAACTTCAAAAATTACCATCAATAAATTTCTCGATAAGACACCTCTTTCCATTGACTTAAATCCTAACCTCGAAATTTGGACTTTCGGAGTTATAACCGAAAATGTCCAAATTCGAGTTAAGATTTTATCATGTTTATGGCTTCAGACATTATGATTTTTCTTCAAATGTTGTAATTAGGTGTTTTGGTTGTCAAGAAACTGAGGAGAACCGGTATTGTTTCCAATCAGCGGTTAACATTTTCAATTTATCGATTTCGGGTAAATTATACAGCTATTCATTTGTCCCTTATCAAATATTTTTTAAACATCTCCTTGATCTAAAAATTAGGGTAAAGACGGTTGGTACTCAGAGATTAAACTTCAAACTACCAGACATAGGATTTCGTCGATAAAATAATCTTTTCCAGGACGTAAAATCCTAACTCGAAATTTTGACATTTTCGAGGTTATAACCGCAAATGTCAAAATTTCGAGTTTACGGTTTTTATCATGTGTATTGAGCTTTATTACATTATTTTCTTCAAATAATCTGTTCCTACGTTTTATCAAATAATAGACCGGTTCATGATATAAACTAAAAATGTAGGTTAAATACGTGTTAATCACGAGTGTTAAATTCCAAACTACCCATGCAATAAATTTCTTCGATTAAGACACCTCTTTCCGTTGACTTAAAATCCTAACTCGAAATTTTGACCATTTTCGAGTTTATAACCGAAATGTTTTCCAAATTCGAGTTGGATTTTATCCTGTTATTGAGCTTCAGACATTATTCTTTTCTTTCAAATGTTGTAATAGATGTTGTGACGTTGTCAAGACTGATGAGAACCGGTACTTGTTTCATCGCCGTGTTCACATTTCAATTTATCTATTTCGGTAATTAATACGTATTCATGCTCTTATCAAATATTTAAAGCCTCTTCATTGATCTAAAACTGTAGATAAATACTGTGTTAATCAGAGTCTTACTCAAACTTACCAGACATGATTTCGTCGAATAAAATACATCTTTCAGGGACTTACAAATCCTAACTCGAAATTTTGACATTTTCGAGTATAACTCGAAATGTCAAAAAATTTCGAGTTGAGGTTTTATCATGTTTATTGAGCTTTATTACATATTTCTTCACAAATAATATTTTCCTACGTTTTATCAAATAATTAGACCTGTTCATTGATCTAAAATGTAGGTAAATACGCTGTTAATCACGGTGTTAAACTTCAAACTACCATGCAATAAATTTCTCGATAAGACACCTTTTCCATGACTTAAAATCCTAACTTTTCGAAAATTGGACATTTTAGAGTTATAACTCGAAATGCCAAATTTCTGAGTTAGGATTTTATCATGATTATTGAGCTTCAGACATATATTTTTCTTCAAATGTTGTAATTAGATGTTTTGACGTTGTCAAGGG